>VMBQ01003985.1:66368-100593 GCA_007657795.1 Dreissena rostriformis
TGATGATGATGATGATGATTTATGCAATCTATTTTTTTGCAGACTATTACTTTAGGCTTAAGGGAGAAACCACTGTTTATAACTTGAATTGTGTTTGCCGTCCAATCATGAATGCATGGCTTGTCAGAAATATTCTCTAATCTCTCCAACAGACTCGTCCCTTGAGTCAACATTGCTGTGCTAGTTTAGATTAACATCATTTCTTATATCTTGCTGCAATACTGCATATTGAAACCATTTACCAACTCCACAGACCTGTTGTAAGACAGGTTGATGGTCACCATACCAGACAGGTGGAGGTCTGGTAGTCTGGTTTCCCCTAACAGCACAAGACACGCAAAAAACAAGCATCTTTTACCCATTTATGCCTAGTGGAATCTCCCATCCTTCTAAATTGGATCAATTTATTTCCAAAATGAGGGATGTCTAGTATATTCATTTCTATATTAAGAATATTTCTTACAGAAATTTCTTTTAGCAAACAGCGCAGACCCTGATGAGACGCCGCATCATGCGGCATCTCATCTGGGTCTATGCTGTTTGCCAAGGCCTTTTTTCTAGACGCTAGGCATAAATGGGTTAAGTAACTAAATAGCTGTGGATAGCAGCGATGATTCAAAATTCCTAAGTTAGGAAATAAATTGAGTCTCTCTCTGTAAAAAGGGGGTTTAAAGCATGTGCATAAAGTGTCTCCCCAGATTAGCCTGTGCAGTCGGCAATCAGGAACGGCACTTTCCGCCTAAACTAGATTTTTGTCGAGAGGAGTCTTCCTTTAAACGATAAATACAATACAAGCGGAAATTGTCGTCCCTATTTAGCCTGTGCGGACTGCATGGCTTATCTTGGACGGCACTTTACGCACAAGCCTTAAACCCCTTTCCACAGAGCGAGGCTCAAATAAATAGAGTCCTGTAGGACACACTACGGGTTATAACAAGATACAGACAAATGACCGACCATTCAGTGACAAGAACGTTTATAATTGGGTCATACTTCGAGATGACACGTGGTGATTACGTAATCCATGACCAATACGATTGGGCGGATGTTACCCGTACAATATGACCAGAGAAGGTTGTTGCGCATGACTTGTTTGTTCCGAATATTAGCGACACGCTTCCTAAGCTATATACAATTCAATCATATAATCTTTATCGCAAGAGGAATAGCTTGATAGCCATATACACGCCGCATTCTTTAAGCTTTTTTAGTATATACGATTCAACAAATTTGCATAAGAAAACAAGTAAGAACCGCGAAAACAATATGTTTGAAGACATTTAATGGTAAACAATGGGAATGTTTTATATCGGAGTTAAACAACGTGTCAATTAAATTCGCATCAATTTACGACAAAGTGGGAAGTTAACAACTTTGTTTACTTTAAGGTGTGTGCTTTAGAAGATTTAAAAGCGAAATTATATGAACATTAAATACAGTTTGGACACTTAAGTATACAGTTAGTGAGATATGTTTTTAATTTAAAAAAAAAAACGTGCATCAATAAACGATTGAGCGTAATAATAAAAAAAAATGTATGCATTTTACAAACGAAATACATGAACATTTAAGAGACATTAACCTTATAGCAGCACAATTCACATTCAAAGGGAAAAAAAGATATAGAATCTATTCAATTTAATTGCAATTAGATAACTCAGTGAAAAAGATAAACTTGAGCAAGATAACAACATTTTCAGGCACGATGAAATGAAATAAATGCAAGTATTGGCTCATTTCTTTATTGTTGACAAAATTGACATTTTAACTATAATAATGACCCTAACTAACATCAGAGGTCATACAACTTTAGTTTTACATTTCCTTGATACCCAATTGCCTGTCTTGAAAGACGGGCATTACGCATAAATGCAAGCGAAATAAGGTTAGAAACTAATAAAAGCAGCACCTGTAATTATAGAGTGAACACACACGTGTTACGTGATATCAAAGTTATCGACGCGGGCGTCTAATTGAACCCGACTCAAAATTTAGAAGCACGTTTTCGATATATGGCGTTGAGTTTAAGTAATGATACGAGATTACAAAGAATATAATCGGTTATATAAAACCAACACTCGTAAGAAATACGGAAATATATAAACGTCTGCTGATAGACCGCATTGATACATTTCTTTTTTTTTACCTCTTTCTAAGCCTCAATTCTATCCTGTATTTTCATACGATAATTTAAGCAGCACATGTAACTTAAAATGAACAAACACTGACTCATGCATGATAGCCGATATCAACATTATCGACGCTTGCTTCTAATTGAAGAACACTAAAAAATACTCGTATCACGTTTTAGTTAGATCACGATGATTATAAGTCATGATACGCGATTACAAGGAATGTAATCGGTTATATGAAGCCAAACCTCATACGACATATAGAAAGCTATATACGAGTGTCAGTCAGTGTTGGCTGATACACCGATTTTTAAAAATTCTTAAGTATTTGGATTGTTTACTGCATTACTAGATTGTTCCCAATAACTTGGAAGCAAATTCAAAAGAGTCCATATATTTTCTTGCCTTCAAACATGACATATATAATAACAATTTACCATACGCATACATCTGTGTAATAAGGCGAGCCAAAATACCCATACACTGTTATTCTCAGTCTTTCAATAAACATCTGATAAGTGTGCGAACAGCTGATGTCCCGTTTCACACAGAGATAACTTACTGGTAATATGTAATAAACGACGCAATCATTGAGTTCCTCCGGGAAGAGACATTTAGTTCCCCCATTTTCCTATTTAACGCATATCGCTATTTGTACTCGCACAGACAGTTAAAAACATATTTATATGTAGGCACTTACATTGTCGGGAATAAGTTTTCTTCAACAGTTCTATCGGATGATTACGATATTTTCTCTAAAAAAACACGTTTCTGAAGTTTCAATTGTATATATTATTGCTGAAATGACTATTATAGAATGGCATTGTATTGTTGGTTCAAAAGAATACAATTCTTGAAGTCTCAGAACGTTCACATGACAACTATATAACATAATATTTTATATATGCATAAATATAGGTTTAGCTCTGACTGTTCGATTCCTGACCAAGCGCTGTATCGTCGATTATAATTCTGAAACACGTACTTCAAACGCCTGATTGTGTTAGTTTGATAATGTGCTTATAAAGCCTATTAATATTTGATCAGTTTGAATTTTACAATTGTTGTTGCTTGGAATTAAGCGATTGGAAGTTATGTTAAAATCATTCAAATATTAAATTCTTTAGTTCATCGCGGGATCCAAAACCTTAAAATAACTGGACAAATTTTGAAGTTGTATTTCCAACAAACTGCGTGGATTACAAAATAAATTCACACTCAATATTTTCATTCCAAAACTTAGCAGCTTGTTAAAAAAGTTATTCTTAAATGGGTACATATATCGTCTGGTCATATGCTCAAATGCTTAAATATTCCTATGCATCAATATGCTGACTTAAACGCATGTGAACAACCTGGCAATCCTGAGCCCCATGACTTTGACAAGGTAACATTGTTAAAGAAATTTTACTAACAGCAAAACGTTTATTTAGACCCTAACTGGTATACCATTACTTTATCTGAGATGTTGAACAGCCACTCGACGTTCATAGACGGTAAACATCTGACCCTGCATATCATAGACATTCTCGGACAGGTAAAAAAAGGCACCAGAACAATAATAGTTGATGTTATATACGCAATGACATAGTGACATGAAAGTAACGTCATAACATATTAATCGTTATTGATTCAACGTCGTTAAAACCAGATTAACAAACGACGAATTTTCACGGAACGTTACCAAGAGTATTTAGCAAAAACACCCGAACAACAACAACATTCTTTCTTGTGAAGTTAAGGTCACGTCTACCGACAAAATGTCATTAATTTTCATGAAGAAAAAACATGTCATTAATTCTCATAAAGAAACGGTAATTTATTCATTAGAAACATTTCGTTTAATATTAATGCTGATAATCCTTTGCGATTATTGCAAATGGATTATACACTATTATGTAAAATTGTGAAACCTTGGAGCGCCTAATCAAATTATTCGTGAGGCAAAGTACGCTATCGAGCGCGTACAAAAAAATGTAATAATTATCAAAATGCTATTTTTTTGACGTTGTTTGATGTTTTTGTTTTTATAAGAAGGAATGATTTGCAACAAATCCATATTCATATGTTATCTCGTGTTGCTATTCACCGACTCATGTGCAAATAATCATGCTTTTGAGATCTGTTTGGATCTCATATAAGAAACTATTTCAGCTGTTTACATATCTCCATATAGCGGACAAAGATATGGTGTTGATGTGTAAAGTAATCACTTTTGGTTAAGTAAGACTGTTTCATTGCGATGACCCATGCTTTAATATATTTATGTTTTGTTTATTTGTGTAAGTGTGTTTTGTTTTATGATGTACAATGAAGCAGTCTTTGATATAGCGAACCTTAAAAACTGTATATGATATGTGACATTCTCTTGCCAAACCTTCATCGTTTTGTTGCTGGTGTATCTGTATCACGTTGGCGTATTAAACCGGTTTTAATTTTCAGACATTATCAGATGACATCAGCCACAACCAAGTGCTATGGGCAGACTTCTATTTGCAATTTAAATATTCTGGTTTCAAACTCGGGACACATTTGATCTTTGTTACTTGGGTAACTCAACAACATTTTTTTCAATACGGCTTCACTAAAACGACGAGGGCGAGTATATATGTAAAAGTTGTATAATCCGTTTCGTACATAAATAGTTATCGTATTCATCACACGTTTTACAACCTAGTTATATTGCATTCGTGTATCATTCATTATTGTCGTCAATTAATAAGTTATACTGGTATTTTCACATGGAGAAATGTTGTTATAAGCAACGCATACATATACATGTAAATAGCAAATAAATAATAACTGCTATATTTGCACTGTTTTCTTTTAATAAATTAAATATTTTATACATAACAATATCATATTTAAGAATTGCATGTATTCCATGAAATACAAACGTACATGCATATAATCTTTAAGGTCCTTTATCAACAAATTGTGTGAACATGGATGTTGTGTTATTACGCAATAACTGCATTATCATTGAATAGAAGCTTTGTACTGTAAACAGGTGTTTCTTGTTCAGATACGCATGTTGTTGTGCATCCAAAGATATAATTTAAATCTGACTTTGTATTATGAGCAAATTCTATTCATATTCCGTGAAGCGCGTGATTTATGTTGAAGGTTGCTTGTACTAAAAACTGGGAAAAAAGCTTTTGGCTCATTACCTCGTTCAAACCACGTATTCATTACATTAACACACTTGTGTACAATAATGCCCAATTAGCATCACATGACGTGAATCATCCTTCGTAATGTGTTTACTTGTGCATGAGCTGTTTCAGTAGAACAAGCGACCCATTATGGCACATCTACACGCCATTACTTTGTCAAGATTCTCTTGACTGAAGAGTGATAAAAGCTTAATGCGTCGCTCCATAGACTAGATTGATTTAAATATAGTTTTCAGATGCTAAAATAAAAAAATCTGTTAAATCCTTATCAGCACAATGATACTGTAATTCGTTCAACATCATGTAAATTGATATAGCTTTATTAAGTATAAACTATATTTATCAGTGCGATTTGATTAAAGTAAGCACACTGCAACATAGCACAATATACATTTTCGAATTCATGCCAATATAATAAATAACACATATTGTTAAATACAGTAATTTACAAACACATTTCTGAGTAACATCTTTTTAAAGTTATCAAAATATATTGAACAGTGGAATTACCAATCGAAACATGTTTTGAAACATGTATTAGTGAACACGGACAAGTAAATGCGAACAAAGTTCAAGCATATGTTAAATAATGTATAATAAATTAAATGCTTAAGTGGTGTTTTAAAAACGTGTGTTTACTTTAAGACGTATGTTTAAAACCTTCACGAGGAAAATTGTAAGCAACCAATATATATACCATGGCAAGTGGTTTCGTTTTGCAATCAAAAACAGTTTTTTTTAACAATGGCATGTATAGATTACTAACATAGTCGGTCGGGTTATAAAATACGTAGAGCATACATCTCATAATCAAATGAGAATGTGGAAAGTACAATCAGATTGCTTATAAAAAATATAATATTAATGTATTATAATAAAAAATACACGTTTTATACCTATACCTTGTGTGAGACTAGTTATATACAATTGATGATGTTTACGATAGATAAAAGACATGTGATAAGGAAATTGGTTGAATTGTTTAGAGAATGTCATAAAAATGTATGTCAAAAGCATCGATATTTATATTTAACAACCTATTTTCTGAGCACGCGCTTAAAACGACATTAAAATATTTCTTAATTTCATGTTTTCCAAACAATACAGACGTACATGTAGTCTACAAGTTGTTTGTAGTAAAGATTTTTTTTAAAGATCGATGTTGGTTTATCAGCTTTGAATAGACGAGTTTCATATTCCCAATTTAAGCGATTAGGACTTCGAAAATATTAATCGATGAGTCCAAAACGAGCAACGCTTTTTTCAGTTATAATGTGGTAGTGCTGTCTGCAAATTTATCGTCATTTTACGTTTATTATCTATAAATGATCACTAAAATTATTTCTTAAAAAAAAAAAAAAAACATTATCTTATCTCTATCACATTAAACGTATTATATGCGCCATGTGTAAGTAAGTGTTGCTTATGAGAATTTACACTATAGTTAATTCAGTAAAACTGAAAGTTGACGTATTAATGTCAAACTTTTTCAAATATATTGTTAGTTCATACGCGTATATGAACACATGGCCATTTAGTGACAAGAACGTTTATTATTGGGTCAAACTTCGAAATGACACGTGGTGATTACGTAATCAATGGCCAATACGATTGGGCGGTTGTTACCCGTACAATACGCTAGTACAGTTTAGTGCTCAGGACTTTTATCTGAATATGAGAGACAGTTTCCTAAGCTATAAACAATTCACTCGTATGATCTTTATCATAAGAGGAGCAGCGTGATAGCTATATACACGCCGCACCCGTTAAGCCTTTCTTGTATATAAGATTCATCAAATTTGCATTAGAAAACAAGTTAGAACCGCGAAAACAATGTGTTTGTAGACATGTAATGGTAAACAAGGGGAATGTTTTTATATCGGAGTTAAACAACGCGTCAAATAAATTCGCATCAATTAACGACAAAGTTGTATGTAAACAACATTGTTTACCCTAAGATGTGTGCTTTAGAAGAGTAAATGTGAAATAATATGAACATTATATATATTTTGGACATTTAGGTATACAGTTAGTGAAATATGTTGTAAATGAACCAAAAACGTGCATCAATAAACGATTAAGCGTATTGATAACATATTTTTTATATGTGCAATTTACAAACGAAATACATGAAAAATAAAGAGACGTTATCAGGAGGTGTGAATAAACATTAACTTATAGCAACGCAATTAACATTTAACAGGGAAAAAGATAACATGTATTCAATTTAACTTCAATTTAATTACTCAGTGATTAAAATAAACCTGAACAAGAGAAATACAACATTTTGATTCACGATGAAATGCTATTAATACAAGTATTAGCTAATTGCTTTCTTGTTGACAAGTTTGACAGTTAACCTCTCATAATGACCTTAACATCAGAGGTCATTAAACTTTAATTTTACATTTCCTTGATACTCAATTACCTGTCATTAATGACGAGCATTACGCATACATACAAGCGAAATAAGGTTAGAAACTAATAAAAGCAGCACCTGTTATTATAGAGTGAACACACAAGTGTTAAGGGATATCAAAGTTATCGACGCGGGCGTCTAATTGAACCCGACTCAAAATCTAGAAGCACGTTTTCGATAAATGGTGTTGAGTTTAAGTAATGATACGAGATTACAAGGAATATAATCGGTTATAAAAAACCAACACTCAAAAGAAATACTGAAATATATAAACTTCTGCTGATAGACCGCATTGATACATTTCCTTTTTTTTTCCTTTTTTTCTAAGCCTCAACTCTATCATGTATTTTTATACGATAATTTAAGCAGCATCTGTAACTTAAAATGAACAAACACTGATGCATGCATGATAGCCGATATCAACATTATCGACGCTTGATTCTAATTGAAGAACACTAAAAAATACTCGTATCACGTTTTAGTTAGATCGCGATGAGTATAAGTCGTGATACGCGATTACAAGGAATATAATCGGTTATATGAAGCCAAACCTCATAAGACAAAATGAAAGCTATATACGAGTGTCAGTAAGTGTTGGCTGATACACCGATTTTTTTTTAATTCTTCTTTTCAAATTTCTCTCATGCATTTACGTTATCAGCGATCTATTTAGTATTTGGAATTTCCATTTAGTATCTGGAATATCCATTTAGTATTTGGAATATCCATTTAGTATTTGGAATATCCATTTTGTATTTGGAATATCCATGTATACAGATTGTTTACTGCATTAATAGATTGTTCCCAATAATTTGGAAGCACATTCAAGAAGAGTCCAGATATTTTCTTGTTTCATACATGACATATATAATAACAATTTACAATTTGCATACGCCTATGTCATTAGGCGAGCCGAAAATACCCATTCACCGTTATTTTCGTTATGCTCAGTCTTTCAATAAACAGCTGATAAATTCCAAGTGTGCAAACAGTTGTTGTCACGTTCCACACAGAGATAACTTACTGGTAATATGTAATAAAACGACGCAATCATTGAGTTTCTCCGGGAAGAGACATTTAGTTCCCTCATTTCCCCATTCAACGCGTATTGCTATTTTTACGCGCACAGACAGTTAAAAACATATTTACATGTAGGTACTCTGCATTGTCGGGAATAAGTTTTCTTCGACAGTTCTAGCGGGTAGTAACGATAATTTTTCTTCTTAGCACTTTTCTGAAGTTTCATTTGTATATATTATTGTTGAAATGACTTTTATAGAATGTCATATTATTGTTTGTTCAAACGAATACAATCTTTTTAAGTCTCAACACGTTTACTTGTCAATTATTTAACATAATATTTAATTATGCATATAATTATGTAATTTCAGCTCTGACAGTTCGATTCCTGACTAAGCAATTTATCGGCGATTATAATTCTGAAACAGGTATTTCAAACGCTTGATTTTTTGTAAGTTTGATAATGTTCTCATAAAGCCTAGTTTTTATTTTATAATTTGTGTTGCTTGGAAGTTAGCGATTGAAAGTAATGTTAAAAATCATTCGAATATTAAATTCTTTAGCTCGTCGCGGGATCCAAAACCTTAAAATAACTGGATAACTTTAAAAGTTGTAATTTTTGAAAACAGTGCGGATTTCAAAATAAATTCACACACAATATTTTCATTTCAAAACTTAGCAGCTTCTTCAACAAGTTTTTCTAACATGTGATTACATTTAAACGTCTGGAAATATGCTCACACGCTACATTATTTGTACGCATCAATATACCGACGTAAACGGAGGTGAACAAACCGGCCATACTGAGCCCCATGTATTTGACAAGGTAACATTGTTCAAGAAAGTTTACTTACAACGAAACGTTGATAGAGACCTTGAATATTATACCAATACTATTTCAGAGATGCTGTACAGTCACTCGACGTGCATAGACGGTAAACATCTGACCCTGCATATCATAGACACTCATGGACAGGTAAACAGAGATATTCGTGATAACAATAATATAAATAGTTGATGTTATATACATGTATACGCCATGTAGTGACATGGACGCAACGTCAAAGCATATCAACCTTTATTGGCTGAACGTTGTTAAAATTAGATTCGCAAACGACTTTTCAGCGAACGTTATCAAGAGTATTTAGCACACACAAAAAACAGAATTACTTCGTGGGAAGTTAACGCCATGTGTACCGACAATGAAACATCGTCGAGTGAAGGTTGGACTAGCATGAATCAGGTTTCTTGACGTTAGCGAAACTAGTTGGACGGATATTAAAGAAGAAACACACATTGGATCGCTCATGCAAAACACGGCGGTGGCAGCAAAGTTACAGATCCAACAATCATTACGGAACCTCGCCCAGCGAGCATGGAGAACTCGAACTTCTACCTTGTAATTCCATTAACAATAAATCCCAGGATCGCGCTTCATCAATCATGACGCGTTTTAGTTTAGGTTCATCTTATAGAAAAATAATTGTAACGTTTACATACAGCATTTATCGGTAGTCATCCATACCAATTTAACCTATTTATGCCTAGTGGACTCTCCCATCCTTTTAAACTGGATCAATTTATTTCCAAAATTAGGGATGTCTAGTATATTTATTTCTATATTTAGAATATTTCTTACTGAACTTCCTGTAAGCAAACAGCGCAGACCCTGATGAGACGCCTCATCATGCGGCGTCTCATCTGGGTCTTTTCTCTAGACGCTAGGCATAAATGGGTTAACCGAACATGAAGTGGGTTAACACATGAAGATTCATTGAACCAGATAAAGGGCTAGGTTTGTAAGCATATATTGATATTAATTACATTTTTTATAAGGTTTCATTTTCCTTTGGTTACCTCGCAGAACCGACACAACGTGAGTTTGCGTTTCATATTTCCGTTGGTCATATGCAATCTTACTTTTTTTCCATTTATTTTAATGGTTGATATTCTTGAAAACAAGTATTCACGTAATGAATAGTTGATGCGTGGTTAATTTCGAAGAATACCGATGACACTTTGTACTTTTTCTTAAGAAAAAGTCATGTTTAAGCTGTTTAACGTATATACCCATTGTCATCTATTATCATCAGTGTTGTCTTCACAGACTAGATGATTAATTGTAATTATGGTCAATTGTTACAGTCGTTCGCGTTATTAACAACACAAAACAAGTTTTTACATTGTGCAATATTGTTATAAATAATACAGATATGCATATTAATCTACAATTGAACTACCGATAATCTCCGAAATGCTATTTATATATTTTTCAAACATAACATTTCTGAATTTCATTTATTCCACACCATGCAAATAACATGTACATATATATTTATTTTATTTATTTTTTTTAAATAAAGGTGGTACACATGCCTGCTGTTTAATTACAGAATAATTGCAGTATTATGCCAGTGAAGCTTTGAATTCAGAGAGCAGGTGTTCCATGCGCGTAAACCAGATCTGCATGCAGCTGGAGTAATTCTATTTAACCCATTTATGCCGAGTGGACTCTCCCATCCTTCTAAATTGGATCAATTTTTTTCCATAATTAGGGATGTCTAGTATATTTATTTCTATATTTAGAATATTTATAACAGAAATTCCTTTGAGCAAACAGCGCAGACCCTGATGAGACGCCGCATCACCCGGCGTCTCATCTGGGTCTACGCTATTTGCCAAGGCCTTTTTTTTAGACGCTAGGCATACATGGGTTAATTAACAGTTTTTTGGCACGAAACTTAAGCACATATATTTGTGTTTGTTTTTTTAAAACACCAACAACATAACAACAACACATTGTATTCAATTATGTATTATTAATTTTAAGACTACTTGGCCTAATGTCACCTGTCGACAAACATTACATTTCAAATTCCTTCTATCTCAACGACAACGATAATGCGACCATTATAGCTACTAAAAGTAAAGATATGACGCACATTATTTACTTATGCAATTCAATCAACAGTTTGCTCATCTTCGAAGCGGGGATTCTGATAGCATTTGTAGTAAGGTAATTTGAGTCACGATCCGATAAAACTTTGCATAATGCATGAGCGTAAAGTGTCGTCCCAGATATAATGCATGTGCGTAAAGTATCGTCCCAGATTAGCCTGTGCAGTCCGCACAAGCTAATCAGGGACGACACTTTCCGCCTAAATTGGAATTTTGCTAAGAAGAGACTTCATTTAAACGAAAAATGTCATAAAAGCGGAAAGTGTCGTCCCTGATTAGCCTGTGCGGATTGCACAGGCTAATCTGGTACGACACTTTACGCACATGCATTAGGTCCAGTTTTCTCAGAACAAGGCTCATTTAACCGATAAAAGTGTGTGACTCATCTATCGAACAGCCAAAGTGTTACATGCTAGATCATCATTGTTGTCATCACAGGGCAATGTTAAGTAATTGAACGAAATTCATGTACACTATACTTATGAGCAACATAAAGATTAAAATTTCCGATATCATAATTCCTATTTCTAGGTATTCCATAACATGGAAAAGTACATGCATAAAATGTTCGTACAAGGTTGCAAAAAAAGTAATCATCAATGTTGTTTTATTTAACGCAACGCAGTGGAGCATTATATTGAGAGCATGTGTTCGCTGTACAGTAGAAACACCTGGTTGTGTAAGATATATTTTCCAGAATTTGAAAGTCATGCTTCTAAATCTGTATTCATTTAAGTAGCTACACAGTTCATGATATATAATGCCAAGTGCCAAGTTTTTAGTTACTACCGGTGGAAATACACGAACGTTTGCTTATCATCCGGTATTAAAACGCCCAACATCTAAATGCATTCATTACATTTACTTTTGTTAATAGAAACATTCATCATTAAATTAAATTAAATATATCAAGCGACGAATTTCGCCGAATAATTGTAACTCGATGCGCATGTTTTGTAAGTGCTGGACAAAAAAAATTTTTTGTATACTTTACTAGAACTCACTGTACTGATTTAACTTACATAAACTAAATTTATTTTAAATTTTTGTCTAATATAAACGTATATAAAGTGTTGCCGTGTAATACTACATTTTAAACAGCACTAATGAGGGAAATGTGATCATGATTAAATATTTACTATATTTACAGACTAATCTTTGTGAGCATGACAACATGTTCGCAGTCATTTTTTCAACTTCACGTTTCCGACGTCTGGCAAATATTGCTTTGAACTTAAAAAAATGCACCTATACTGATAATTATGCATAATTATGTTGTCATAAAATAAATGTATCACATTAACGACTGTTGACAAACTGATCCGTTTAACATCATTTTCTCGACATCTAAAATGAATGATTCACTTTATTGCGTTTATTCAAATAGAAACGGACCAACTTCTTTGGTTTCATGTTTTCATATCAACTATATCTTAATTGATGAACAAAATCTCAACCACTGATTATGTACTATGCGGTTTTGGTTCAATTAGAAACACGCATCAACATTCTATACGTTCATCAACAAGTAGGGAATAATGCGTGCTGAATCCTCGGAAGCCTATACATAAAACGCAATTTGTAGGTGCGGCTCTGTGCTAATGATGTTTACTTCCATAATGCAACATTTCGTTTTGTTGTCATCGTATCGCAACAAAAAAACAGCACATAAAAACGAAATAAAAACAAATATTTGCGATATAAACATATTGGGAGTATATAAAAAAGAACACAACATCCTGTAAATATGATGAAATTATGTTTTGTTAAGGTTTTTCTAAGCCAATACCGTAGTTTGCATTTAGTCAGAACTGTGTGCCCTTACTGATCGAAACAATTTTTCTAGTCCATATTCCTATTGAGGTAGGTTCTTTCATTCAGAATGCCGTATGAATTGTATATGTGTGATCACCCCACAGTTTGTGGGAAATTGAAATATGTTATAATATTACTGTAATAACTACAACGCCGCTGGAATTAAGATGATATTATTCACATCAGTTTGCAGGGACATTATTGATGTGTGCCAAGTGTTGAATTGTTATATGAGTCGTGTTCTGAGAAAACTGGGCATAATGCATGTGCGTAAAGTGTCGTCCCAGATTAGCCTGTGCAGTCCGCACAGGCTAATCAGGAACGACACTTTCCGCCTTAACTGGATTTTCGCTAAGAAGAGACATCATTTCAACGAAAAGTTCCATAAAAGCGGAAATTGTCGTCCCTGATTAGCACGTGCGGACTGCACACAGGCTAATCTGGTATGACAATTTACGCACAAGCATTATGCCCACTTTTCTCAGGACACGACACATATGTATTACGTTGTACACAATTACAAGAATCGGCAGGGGCTTTTCCAATAGATTATACACATTCTTCGATTACAAAACAAGTGTAATACATTCTTGGACATTCCAACCAAATTCAGAGCTGAGAAAGTGTTTCATACATGAGCGAACGGTCTTTATATGATAACTTTCGAAATAAACAGTGTATTTTTCCATAACATAACAATGACACATTTTCAAATTTTATGGTATTTTATATTATGAATAACCAAGATTTATAACTAATTACAACTTATTCGGAACTGAATTCGGAATAAGTTTGATTTTGATATGAGGGATAATTACCGTCCCCATTTCATAATTAACGAAAAAGAATGTAGCAAAATATAGCTTTAAAACATGCACATCACATATAAATGTCATCTACGGATATGCGTATACTAATCTTGATCATACGAGTTTCCTGTTTAATAATAATATTGAGTCGTTAAGTAAATAAAAGAACATAAAGAAAGAAAGCAAAGTAAAAATAAAACTGCAACCTTAACTCAATTACTCTAGTAAAAAACAGTTAGTTATATAGCACCAATCTTACCAAACAATGTTTGTATGCTAAATCGTGTTCTCAGAACACGCCACATATGTGACCGCGCTAAAAAAAATAACCATCGATCATCCCGGTAGTCGCCGGTCGACCGGCTCTATCAAACCGGGATAAACCGAGGCTACACCGGCAATAGTGAGACTAGGGCTTTATTGAATTGATCAATAGTTTTGTTCAGTAATTTTACTATGATATACATATAAATGCGGTCTTTCAGCCTACTGATATACAATCTAAGATACCTGTTAACACGTTTTATGACTTTTGTTTCTTACAGCCAATAATAAAACTTGTAATCTTTTATCAGTAGCTTAATATCAACACAAGGTATTTAAAACGCATCGTGTACTTTTGATGTAAATACAAACACGCGTAGACTATCTTGATATCAATTAACAAGTATAAATCAGCGTGTGCTAACTCGTAAGGATAGCGCTGTTGTGATTGCCAGAAACTCAGCGGGGTTGTAATTGACTAAATCTCATTAAGTTGTTTTGATAATGTGATAACATGTATGACGCTATGTGGTACATTCATTATATAAACATTGGTACAGGATATCAAGTGCGTTTAACTTGCACACTGTTTAATCTGATACGACCAGCTGTCTATTAGTGGCAGCTTGTTAACTCGAAAAGTCCTGTCTGTAAACAGCATAATTATATTACTTGAAGAATGGGCAAACCTAAATAAAATTAACGTGTTATGAAAGAATCGCTTTTTATCTCATACGTTGTTAAATTATATTATAATTTATTGAAAAACAATATCTCAAGTAAATGTTAGATGTGTCAACAATTCATAAGCTATTGCATTTAATCAAATAATATGTTTACACAAATTTGAAGTGTTTTTATTTTTATCCTAGAGCTAAATGATTGTATAGAACATAATAGGACCCATACAGAAAAGATAAGGTTTATCCCACACCTATGTTTATCCCACACCTAGTCATGTGTGGATGAAGGTCATATTACTCGGAATCAACTATAATGTATTCATTTTTAGTAAAATCGAATCAGATTCAACAAAACAAACAATTTGATACCAAGATGTCATATATTTTAAACACAAAATGCAACACAAACAGCCAAAAAACATTTTTTACAAATATTAAGCGCGCGTGCTCATGACGTCATTATTAACACGTCAAACGACAAAAGTCGTATTCTTTCCCGGTAAAACTGCAGCTTTTAAGCGATTTTTTCAGTATTATTTTTTTTAATCGGGGTATGATGAACAGAAAAAAACAGGTTACATTTGTTTATATAATTATTTTGTAGGATAAAAAGAATACTATGTTAGTGTGATTGTGTACTTAAATTTATCCCACTCGTCTCAGAAAGGCTTACAAGGCTCGGCAAGCCTCGCCATGTAAACCTTTCCTCACTCGTGGGATACATTTAAGTACACAATCACACTAACATAGTTTTCTCTATCTACAAATCAATTGTTATTCCAACAAATGTTGTACTTTTCCATAATGAATTTATATTATAAAGTAAAACCAATGCAGACAAATGTCCATGCCATTGCTCTGTGTTTGACCACTACTATAAATAACTTTTCCATCAAAGTAATGCATTCCCCATTGTTCCACAAATTGTTGGAATCGCCCAACCCAAGTTGTACATAAGGCCATAACAGCAGGTTATTAGTTTTAAAATACATAATATGCACGTTGCTGAGCAAACGGTATTTTGGTTCCCGAATTTAACAGTTGTTCTGTTTGTACATGACGGTGATACTAACACGAACGGGAGACTTGCCTTCTTGACTCATTACTATAACAGAGTGTGTGAGTTTGTCACAACTCAATATCGGTAATCTTGTTATTATTATTTTATGTATGTATTCCGGTATTGCCTAACGTAAATCTCATACGACTTAAATTTAAATATGGTTAGAGTGGTTTTGCCTTCCGCACCTTTTCTAGTGTAGCCTGTGTACTGTTTATTTCATTACTTGTTCCTTAGTCGGTAATGCAATAGTGAATTGCTGTCTGTGCAGACAAAAATAAAGTGGCTAAACAATATTTAAGGAACCAACAGATAACAATTGTTTGTAGTGGAATTATTAACTATATTTAAGATTCTATTTCATGAGTATACAAACTAGCATAACTCTATTAATATATATGTGGTAAGCATCCCGTAAATTAGCTTCCCTTTCTGTAATGATCCGACGCGTTTGTTTTTAAATGGTGGTATATATATAATTTACTGGATGCTTACCACATCGTAACACGATTTCGCAGTCATTCATCAAGAGTGGAGAACAACACATTAGGGTTATAACTTCAGGGACAATTTGCCGTGTGAATACATGTACGTATAGGCACTATTTACCTGCTTCTCATCACAAATAACTACTCATTACTGAACAGCTTTTTTGTTGTTAAACTTGACCTATTTATCAACAAGGCGTTTTGCAAAATTTAAAAACAGACGGGACTACAAGAAATTTCAGAAAAGAAAGAAACACATTCAGCAGGGTAAGGAGACAGTTTTGCACTTCCTATGTATTTGTTTACTTCTGATAAAGGCTATGGCCGAAGCATGTTTAGTACTATTTGAATAAACAAAAGTGACGTCTTTGTGCGATTTATTAAATTTTATACCTACTTACCATGAAACTTTACTTATTTCGGACGACACAGTAATATGATTGTATAAAAATACTGTGATAATATTTGATAGAGTAAGAATAATGCTGTAAGAGATAAAACAATGCCAGTGATGTAAAGGATCATAGTAAAGCGATTGATGTAGCGATTGATGTAGCGATTATAAAGGAATTCAAAATGCATTTGTTTATTATTAATGTTATGCAGCTTCCGCATTGTTTGCAAACCAATAAAGAAGTTCAAAATCACTTTTGATGTTTGTCATCAGAAGACACCGATTAATAAAAGATGTGCATGCTTACGTTTTATCTATAGGAAGGTTTTAACGATAACATAAAATATATAACAGGTGAGTCTTTGTATAAACATACTCGCTATGCAGGCAGCACACGGAAACGGAAAGGAACTGCACTTTTTTTGACATTATGTGTTATTTGCAAGTTATAAATGCAAACCCTAAATGATATTTGGGGAGTTTGTTGATCAATTATTTTGACAAACGAATGCAATAAAAGGAAGAGAACTGAAATCAATGTTGAATTAATGAATAACCACGTTAAAATAGTTAATCATTTTATTCATTATTTTCCAAAAACTATTGTTGTGTGTTTCTTTTTACAAGCAGTGATAATTCAACTGTGAACAAAAATAAAACCGCATAAAAAACGGTTCCAATGCGGCCAATATTACTCAAAGAACCTTCGCATTGTTAGGTTTCCTTTCTGATAGTATTGCCATCAACTTAAGTATACTATATCACAAGCAAGTAACACGAAAACAACGTTATTCTCTGCATATAAGAGTTCCTTATTATACATAAATTAACACTTACATTTAAATATGGATTAAATGACTTCACATATCAAATAAATTTGTTCCGAAATGTGTACGTGATTGAGTCCATGTGGTTTACTACGAATTTCAAAGCCATATGGGTAGCGAATTTGTTTTAATAATTATACATTATCATAAAGTGTATCGGTAAAAATAATGAATCTCGTACGCAAAATAATGTAACAAAACCTTTTATCTGGGATAATCTGTAACACTTAAAATCAACTTAAAAAATGTAATGGTTAGAATTTCCGAACATTTGTTTTCCACTTTTAATCAGTATAATACAATGTCAAATTCAATCACCATAGTGTTGTGATGGACGAATTCAATTACATTATTGATATCACATTCTCTCCAATAGATGTGGATTTGTTTGAAAGTATGTTTATTTTTATCTTTATGTTAATATTCAATTACACTTTCCAGCAATACATGTCGTAGTATCGGTTTAGACTTGTTGGGGCATCGTTATCTACAGTTATAATAGTGATAAGAAAAACGAATAAATCAAAATCAAATAATTAAATACTGCTTGTTGACAGCTGTACTTTGAATTGAATGGCGTAACATTGAAACATTGTTCAACCACTATTTATCTTCTCACATTGTTTTATATTTAAATTACTTTAACTATCCGTTAATATTTTTCTCATCTCATTTCATTACGTCACATCAACAACCACCATTGACATGTTGTATATGGAATATTACGGTTAAAAAAGTAAACACCCGGCTTATGCTTGTTTTAGATATATAGATATTAATGGCATCAATCTCTTTGTATACGTGTGTATGTGTGTTCGTTTATTTCGTTCTAAATAAGATGTAACAAGAGGAAGAAAAGCATAAGTAAACGTTAAAATGAGATGGACAATATCCGCATAACAATACGATTGTTGTCGATTCTCACAGCTGCACTTACGCACTCAGTTTCAAACCAAAATGGAGATTACCGTAGTTAAAAACAATGATGAACCAACAGTGGTTACTCATGTTTAGACCATGCCACCTAGTAAAATTGCTTTTTTTGTTCTCTTGAATAGAAAAACCATTAAAAAATTAGATTGCTTTCATTTCTATCCATGTAAATGTAATATGTTTCATAATTGTTTTCATGCCAATTATAATCGAGATGTTGGATCTTATACCCACTAATGCATTATGTTCGAAGTATTTTTAAGTTTATTTTGTTAATTAAACATTCTCATTGTTTAAACTATTATTAACAAGTGTTTAAATTATTATATCGCATACAAATCTTGGGTTGAAATCTTTCATCTTAATGTTTACGCTGTTCTTTATCTTTAAATATAGAATATAGTGTGAGATTTGGATTAAGATCAAGTTTATCGTGCGAGGCTAAGAACCATGGTAGCGCGAGACTTGCCAAGCGCTACCATGGTTCGAGTCGAGCATGATAAACTTTATCTTTATCCAAAACTCACATAATATTCTATTTATCCTTTTATTTCTTCCATTTTACATTAATAATGTTCAAATATCGCATTTTTAGATGATTTTGTTCTTCCGCAGTTGACAAACGCAGATTCTTCAATTTTTGGAAAAACCCACAAATGATCTAAAAATAGCACGCGACAGGTTTATACGACACGGTGTGATAGAGACTAGTCTATTACATGGGGTGTTATACCGTCGATGCACGTCTGATAATGGGATAAAACTAGAACGGTACAGTAATCAGAATATTGAGAATAATTTCCTGGTATACTCGTGCAAGCCCTGCTTATTGGGAACGTTGGCTCATTGACACTTTGATCACCTTAATTTAATAGGATCTTTTTGTTAGGTCAAAAGGGTAATAAGTAGTGCGATACACTAAATGTCAAACAATACGCGTTGGTATCGATTCGCCGGAAATGTATACATACAATTAAGGTCTTGAACGCGATTTTAATTGATGTGGTCGATGTTAGTATAAAAAGCTATTTGTAATGAATTGTTACTTTTGTTCACAACCGATTGTGGATTTTTTAAATATCAATTTAACTTTTATTTTTATTAAGTCTCTTCTAAACGACCATACAGTCTAGGCGGAAAGTGTCGTCCCTGTCTGCACAGTCGAATGATATATACAAGCAATTGTATAAGTGTGTATGGTCTCAATATAAGGGTATCAATAGTAATTGAATGGCTTTTCCATAGATGTCATGAACAACATAGTATGTACGATAACGGGAACATTTACTGTTTTCATCATTGTGTTTAACAATTAAAACAAAACTATCAAAGTTCACGGCAAAAAGTACACACAAAAAGTACTAAATTCCCAATGCTAGAAATGAATATTGTGTTCCGGATTTCCAATTTTGCACAGCGATAATGATTTCTCCATCACACGGTTTCCTTTGTATGGAATGTGACATTACGCAATTCTCCGTCACATTCTGACCTACGACGTTCGCATAACCACATTAAGTTTGGCTCGCCGTTTCAAACAAAGAATCATTATTGTAATTATTAACACAGTTTTTACCCAGTGTAAGCGGTTTTTTATTAAGAATGGGCGTAGCCATGCAAGTCTAGTTATTCGAAAATAGGTATTATTTAATAAGCGGATAACAAACTCCAGATCAGCCTCAATTTAACGCAGTCGGGTCAGTAGCTACTCTGTCCTCTTATGAGACCACGCAGTCATGCTTGACTTCACGTACCCTGTTTCTAAATAGTTGATCTAGAGGGGGGTGGGTGGGGGTTAAATATAAGTGTACTTTAAACTCAACTACTATCTTGCATAACACGTTCGATGTTAGGCAGATTTTTAATTTTGTTGAAATTGTGATTACATTATAGCTAATTTTTATTAATTTCACATTGATTGCGACAAATAATCAAATAACAATTAAATCGGTCACCTGTCGTTAGCGGTCAATCTAGTTTTCCTTTTTGTACCTGAGTATAACCATCACCTTTCGTCAAGGGCCAGCGGCCAGTATATTTGACAACGAAAGCCAGTGTAACATGTGTTACAGGGCAATCATCTCGAGCTGCTAAACGTTAACACTTAAATTGATCTGCTTTGTTATCTTTCACCACCAACGTCATAGCGTATATTGAGCGGTTAAAGAAACTGATTTCGGTAACTGCCTTTAATATAATGGAACAACGACCCATCCACCTCTGAGAGAAAACGGATATTTGGTTTAAGACATGTTTGTTTTTAGAGATTGGTTTGATAAAGAATGATTGTAGTTTGAAACATCCATGTTATAAAACATTTTACTTATTTTAGATAAGTTGTGCTAAGCCTGTGGTTGTTTGAATGAAAATGGTGTTTGCTTACGAAGGTTTTCTGAACTTTTGGTGTTTATTCTTTAAATGAGAATGCTACGTACAGCTTACCAATCATCTAAAAAGTAAGCGACCTGTCTATAATTATTCTGCAAACCTCAGCGTTAAATATACAGGTAGGTCTAAGAAACATTTGTTTTAACTTACCTCCGCAATGAAACTTAAGTTTAAACAATTGAAAGTAGTGACGCTTTTTATTGTACTCATGTATTTCAAGAACATTTTGCAAATATTGGGGACAACTATGTAGACGGTTCATTTGTAAAAACGATTAAATTCATTTTCCCATAAATTATTATGTCTAAAGTCGTGCATTCCGAAGTTCAAATACACGTGATTATATAATAATTGGCTCTTCCTGAATGATAACTCAATTACATACGAACGAACAATAAATGTGTATACCAATGAGGCCTGGAGACATTATATTTATATTTATCAAGTATACACGTATATGTTCGTGATAAAAAAGGGTCAATCATAGACATGTTTGTCCCTCATTATGTTCCAGCCTGGAACATATGAATCATTCTCTTGTCCACTTTTCGAAATACCATCACCACGGGAGTTAAACATTGGGAAGTGCACAAACATTCTTATTGTCTCCGGGAAAATGTTTGCTGACGAGATCATCCGAGCACTGACAACTTCTAATGCATGGACAACGTCTTCAATCGTTACCACAACAGTTTTAACCAATACTTCTGAAAAAAAAAACATTTTGATTTTGAAAATAAAAAACTGATCAAACGAAAACTTATTGTTTAGATCATTTGATTTAATGTACGATAACATATCACAACTTATAACACACCATTATTAACAACAAATAACGATTGAAAGGAACACGCTTAATTTAACCTTTCAGTTTGGAACCAATGTTGTACGTCCATTTGGAAAACAATACAGAGAGTAGTGCTCGCTGATCGGAGGTGACTTTGGAAAACACATCTTCCAGATGAAGGTTTTCTGAAATTACCATATTATAAAATTGTTGCATTCCTTTTTCGCACTGTTTTCTGCATTTAGCAAATTAACGATGAATCTGAATGTGTTTATTATAGTTGAAACATTGAGTTGAATACGCACTATTTTTTTGCAGAACACAACGCGAAAAGGCATTGGTCGCGACATAGCTTTTTGGAAACTGTTGCCCGCAACCATATTTGATTATCCCTGCCTCGTTCATAGGTTTAATTTCGATAGGACGTTGGCAAATAATTATTGACCAAACATTCTTTTAAATGTGTACAAAAACAGCTAAAAATACAGCATTTTACCTTCATAGCAACTATTCTTTAGTTTTAACAAGCTTAAGCTGTTACCAAAAACATCAGACATTCAAGTCTAAATACAAGATTCAAAATACAACAAATATCAAATCCATATCATCTGGTCAACAAACAAGGGCTATTCGCGCCAAACAACATTAGTATGTATGTGGTTCTTATTATTTGCAACCCTTTCTTTGTTATGTTATTTAATGTTTAAGAACTATTGAACTTAGTTTGACTACGGGTCGCAATAAGTAATTAAAATTGTTTTTTTTTTAAACTGATTTATCTCGTCTCAAATGATGTTGAATGTATGTGACATACTACATACCTTCAAAACCCTTTAATCTGAACAATCGGAAAGAAGTTTCTGAAAAAAACAATGCTGTAACAATTACGTGGCAATAAGTCGAAAACACAATAATTTTATATCTGTATTCTTTTAATTGTTGCAAAAACACATCATGCAATACACGTTGAGCCCAAATTGTTAAACTGCCAATACCACATGACAAGTGTGCATGTTTGTAGTCTAATTATGGATAAACATGTTTTTGACATAACAATGGACCTTTGAACATTAAATGTTCTTACTTGTAGAAATTCACAAAAACAATAAAGTTGTTTGTCAAATGTGCACTGCATAAAGCGGAGGTATTTAGTACATCCTGAATACCAATGGAAAATACATTAAATATAACGAAATATGTGCTACTTACCAACATATATGATCACTCCCATCACTATATAGTCTGAAAGAACAAGGGCTTACATTGACCTTGACGGTTATACACACGAACAACACGAAATGGATATCTTTCTTTAATCCATATATTCGATTCAAATAGTGTGTATATAAAAACTAATGCTGTAAAAATTGTGCGCCCTTAACATTTTGTAAACACATACACGAGAATGTTATCTTGAAGAAAATGTACGCTGGAGTTAAATATATTTGTCCAATTTATGAAAGAACCATACTATAATAAACACGCCGGTATTCGAAATACATGTTAACATAGCACAACATATCATAATTGTCAATGGTACTTAAATTTATTTGTGTAAAATAAATCTTTTGATTCCAAAAGACATACCAATCATTAGAGTCAGTTTGGTCCTTTTTTGGGCTGAAATAAAATTTCATAAATTTGTGTTTATTCTCTCTGTTATTCTTTGGTAAAAGGGCAAAATCAATTTAAAATAGTGAACTACAGAAAATCGAAAATATCAACAGGGGTCAAATACCAGACGAACGTCTCGTAAAAGTTGTTATTAAGACATTGGGATACATCTCAGAAAAAGGTTTCAACCTTTAAAGTAAAAACAAGACTGACCCATTTTATAAACAAATTATAGTTTCTTCCAAATTATAATGTTAAATAAATCAAGTCAATATGTTATATGAGTTTGTAAAGATTGTTTTTGTTTTCAAACATCTAGCCCATTCCAATGTAAGTATATTATATAACTTTGGTAATGTACTCATGGATGATGTGAATGAACAAACTGGGTGATCACATAAAGCATTATAGGACTGTCACACATCAATAACATGTTAAAAAGCATGGATACTTGATAGTTGAATTAAATTTAGATCAAACCACATAATATATTGCTCTGGTAAACACTAAACAATGGGGTTATTTTTTCGAAATATTAGCATTTGTTGTTATTGAATGTGTGTGTAATGAAATGATAATAATGATTATTAACAATTGAGTGTTTAACAGTTTCTTCTGTGTTAAATGTTAGTTTCGAAATGTCTTTAAGAGACTTGTTAAACTGTCATGGCAAACACAATTTAGTCCCATTTATATTCATCCACCATCTATGACATGAAATACTATATTTAAATTTAAAATCATGCGGCCGAGGTCATGTTGAAGCAACAACACAATAATGGCAATGCCTTATAATATGTTTTTCAGCAGTAGCAATACGTACTATGTTTACATACGGCTAACATACCGTGTTTGAAAATGACTCCGACGTTCTTTTCTTCAAGGGTGATATCTATTTGGGCTGAAAAAATGATTTAAGGTCAGTGAGGGATTGATAGCGTATCTTCAGCATAAACATTGTACGTATCAATTTTGTTCACGAAAAAAGTATTGCAAGTCGACTTGAACTCCTCTGTATTTTATTCCGACAAAACAAAACGCGACATTGGTATGATTGAAATATAGAATGAACCACACACATAATATATATCCATTACTATAACAAAAACGGAAAGAATGCATGTTAAAATCAGTTGTATTATTCTGTGTACGAACATATTATTCGCAAGAATAATTTCATGAACATTCTTCACGAAGTATCTTTTCGTATGAACTAATTGGTCGTCTATCAGTGGCTGTTTTATCACTTTGTAAATATTTAAACACATTTTGTTTTAAATATAATGTTCTTCTGATGGAATGCTTGTACTAATAAAAGATTTGTTATGCAAGCAACAAGATAAGTAAAACCAAAATAGTCGAAAACTGTGTGTTTATACATACGGAAATGCGCCCTTGACATAATAGTGTATGTAAGTGTATGATGAGTATTAAAATCCGTTAATGTTTCATTAGGGAAACAGTAAAGATTGCCCGTAAACTTCTGTCAGCAATGTATTAGTTTATGAAAGAAGTTTACAAGACTTGTAAGCATGAACAAACATAGTCTGTATTACCTATTATGAAGCAATATGTGTTTAAACACAGTTAGCTGTGTTACCCATCATCTAGTTATTGTAGGACTTTATATGTATATGTTTTGCAATACACAAGAAAATAAGGGAAACGATAGTTGTAAGTTAAAAACAAAAATGTTCGACTTTCGACCTGCATGTCGTGGGTCATATATGAAGGATAGGTCACTCTGTGTTACTATATGTGTCTATGTCTCATGTACTAGTGTTTATGTCCCTTTTCTTGTATGTGTCCATTTGCTTCTCTTGTGAGATTCAGTCCCTTGTCATGTGTGCGTCTAGGCATGTACTGTGATGTCATAAATGTTTTGTCCAGTGAGAATGAGAGAAATCACATATACAACATTTGTATTGGTCAATAATAAAACCCCACTGAAATTGATTGCAAATTGCTGACCATGCTTTCTTTTGCTCTTTAGCTGTCGCAAGACACACATAGCACTTGTTGTTTAAATTAACTTCGAGTATATCGTATTCTACCAACCTGGTGAGTTTGAAGTTATTTGTATTTGCATTTATTTATTTGTCTGCAATGCAAATGAATTTAATTGTTTTGGATATTGTATTTGTGTTTGTAAGGTTGAGGTGTGTTGTAATTTTGTTATTTTAAGTGTATTTGTAGGTTTCTGTATTATATATATCAAATATATAATTGCGATATACCTTCGGCGCATCATAAACATTGAACCTTGGAAGGCGTTCGTTTTGTTACCAAACCCGTACATCACTACATTTGGCCCCCCGACGACGAGACGACTTGAAACCAGGTTGGAGAAATTTCCACCACCACTTGCGGGCTACGTGCGGAACACTGACGGAGCAGTGTCGGTTAATGACCCCCCGGAAGCCCACAGAGGTTGAGGACCCCTTGCCGGCGCCATGGACTGTTTCGAGTAGCGTCTCTGAGTGGATAAGTGTTTTTTTTTCTCTGTTGAAAGTTCTTCAACGAACTTATTAACTTTAAAGTGTATTGTGATTTATTTCTTCGTTTTTCTTCGTGAGAAGACCAGAACATTTTTCAACTGTGATTGAAGTTCTTCGACGAACTTGCTAACTTTAAAATCTTATTATTCCCTATATTTTCTTCGCGAGAAGACCCGACCATTTGCAGCCTGTGTTATTAACGTGTGTTTGTTTAAATCACGTGACGGAGTGAACTTTTGACCTAGTCAGTTTCCTCACAGAAGATTTTGTTGTGACAGTGTTTTAAACGTTTTTTTGTGTGTGTTAATATACGTGTTTTGTGGATTTTGTGGATTTTGGATGGAAACGTAAGTTGTAACAATCATCGTTCTTTCTTACTTTGTTTCTTGTACCATTGTATTGTTGACGTTTTGTGCAAATTTAATGCGCATTGATACGTAAAAAGTTCCTTTCCTGTGACACATGGTAAACAAACCAAAAGATAGCACGTTCTGTATCTAAAATCGCTGTAGTCGGGGTATTAATAGCAAGTTTCAATTCAAATTTATGTTTAAAACTGCTTTTATTCGATTGGTATATCTGTATCGTCATTTTATTGATGTTTGAACTCTTGAGTTGTAACATAATTTCGCGACCCGGAAATATTTGTCATTGAAAGTTAAGACATTCTTATGAGTGATTTGTGCTTTTAAAACGGTCTACTACATTATTGTATTGGTAGTCAACATTTATTCTGTTGTAGAAAGACATTTCAAGAATTCCTAGCTTTTATTAATGTGTGATTTTCCTTTAAATATTGATTGATATTCTTTAGGTACCTATCACATTTGAAATATCAGTTTCTGAAAACTTTTGAACAGCTATTTTAACAGCAATTTTCAAACCAGTTTAGTGCTAAAATTCTTAAATTTTCAATTGAGAAATTGTTTTGTTTTGAACTTTACATAGTTGCTGGTGAGTGCACCAAGAAGCGTGAAGCACAAAACAAAGCTCTGTATGAAAGTAAAATTAAAGAGAATCAGATCTGCATTAATGATCTTGTACTTGTTAGACAAGTCAATCTGCAAGGCAGACATAAATTGGCTGATAAATGGGAGAGAGAACCATACATTGTTCTCGATATCCCACACGAAGGCCAGCCTGTGTACAGAGTACAGAGAGAGGCTCGCAAGGGACCTATTCGAACTCTGCACAGGAACATGTTGTTAACTTTTGTTTTTATCCCAGAACCTGAACAGGAACCACAAACTGTCCTAAAGGTCAGAACGTACTCAAAGCCTAGTCAAAATTCTGGTAGTGATAGCGACTCTAGTTCAAATTCTGATTCTGTTGTACAACTTTACAGGATTCCACAGAGAAAGAACCCTAACACTCATACTGCTGTTACTCTAAGCCCAGTGACCAGCATCAGTACCCCTGCCATTTCTCATTCTTTTCCATCTCACTCTACTGATTCTATTTCACAGCCCAGTCATGTACGTCCAAGCGACCAGTCAGTCACAGGCAGTCATTCCACTCCTGTAGACAGTCCAGTGGGTTCACCTCTCTCCCACGAATCAAGTTTTAGTAGTAGTTCTCGTACCCCTTCTATACATGAGAATTTTCCATCCAGCAGACCCGTACGCCAACGTCGCCCACCAGACCGGTTTGGCGAATGGCAATTTGTACAGACTGCAGAGTATTTTGATTAATGTATCTATTTTGTTTCAAATTTCAGATATTCAGGGGTTTGGTGTTTTGTAACCTCAAATGGTTGCATGTAACCTACCAAGTCCAGTTTTGCTTATAAATTTGTTTTTAAGTGTACATACATTATTTGTACAATTTCAAGTTTTGTGAATTCTATGTTTGTATTAAGTGGGAGGTTAAGCCATGCTTATTACCATGGTTATATTTTACATTTTTCTAGACAGATACAGAATATTGTATCCATTTATATTCTTAAATCATTAAATTGTCATTTCTGTCTGTGCAACAATTCTATTTGTGCAAGCCTTGATCTTACATGTTAAAAGATCAATTTCTACTTTATTTGGAAAATTTCTTTGAGAAAAGGTGTTAACAACTCCAAATAAATCCATATATTGTTATAGATGTCTCTTTAATTGTAAATATTGTACAAAAAAATATCATTCTTTTATGAAAGTGGTGAAAGTTAAAAAAAATTAAAAAAAATTGTTCAGTGATTTTGTACAGACACCTTAACTATGTGCATTTGTCTATTTCATTAAGATAATATGTAATATGGGAATGTTTCATTTGAATTGTATGAGAACCATATAAGTATTGTTTAAAACTTTTGTTTGATTGTGCATCGGATTGATTTGTTTAAAGTTTTTATGAATTTTAAACATTTTCTGATTTTGCCTTTCATTTGTTATATTTTTCATGAATTAAGGTCATGTAACATGGGATACAACTCTTCTTAAAATTGCATTTAAGTTTAACATTAGTTACTCCCCTTTGACTATTGTGTTTCTCATAATAGTACAGTTTACTTGTGTGTATCATTTATGTGTTCATTGTTATTCGAGGTTCGATGTTATTTTTTTTTAGTCAGGCCTGCCTTATTTATCTTTCACTTAGTTCGTGCCTTCTATTGAATTGTAATTTGTGTAATGGTTGTAATTACAAAATATTTCCTCTTCTGGGAATAAGTTATTTTAAAGTTTAAATGATTGGAGACATTGTGAAGAAGGGAAGGACTGTGTAGGATAGGTCACTCTGTGTTACTATATGTGTCCATTTGCTTCCCTTGTGAGATTTAGTCCCTTGTCATGTGTGCGTCCAGCCATGTGCTGTGATGTCATAAATGTTTTGTCTAGTGAGAATGAGAGAAATTACATATACAAGATTTGTATTGGTCAATAATAAAACCCCACTGACATTGATTGCAAATTGCTGACCATGCTTTCTTTTGCTCTTTAGCTGTCGCAAGACACACACAGCACTTGTTGTTTAAATTAACTTCGAGTATATCGCATTCTACCAACCTGGAGAGTTTAAAGTTATTTGTATTTTTATTTATTTATTTATTTGTCTGCATTGTGAATGAATTTAATTGTTTTGGAATATTATAATAATATATAATTGCCGATATACTTTCGGCGCATCATAAACATTGAACCTTGGAAGGCGTTCGTTTTGTTACCAACCCCTACATCACTACATATATTTATCGCTTCAACACGCAATCGAACATCTTGTATAAACTTCAATAAGTTAAATCATACTGTTCTCATAATAGAAATAAAATATAAACTTTTATCAACGTGCACCCACATTTATTTTTAATATTTGTGTCATTAACAGTGGGTTTTGTATATTGATTTATATACATGTGTTGAAAACGGATCTTTACGATTGACACACAAACAAAGCTTATACCTTCCTTGGCATTTTCGATGAATATCGGCTCTTCTATTATTTGTCTGTAGTTAAAGTAGACGATTTGCAGAACCGCTTTGCCTGTAATATTGAATTTGCATCTCAGAACGACGGCAAGGGATCCTAACTCTTGTTCCAATACGATACTGGTATGCACGGAAATCGTCAGTAAAATTGAACTACTCTTTGAACGATTTATGCTAGTTTATTACTTTACAAAGTAATAACATGTACACTATACATTTGTTTTAATTGTTTTTGTTTATTGTTATGTTTTTACGTATTGAACTAATCGTGAAAACACACTGAAGTGTTTTACTCTTAACGCATACGTTCAGTTTTCTCATAAAATTGTTACTATCATTACATCATTTTTAGGCTGCACGTGCTTTTATAAATAAATAAACAAACCATAAGCATCCAAACTGATATCTTTGCTAAAACACATACACGTATTAAACATGATTCAAAATTCAATTCCGGTGAGCTTTGAAATCAACCAAAACAGACAAAACTGATAATTAATAGTCGAGCGAGTTAAAGATTCAGTATTGTGAACACTGCTCAGTTTATTATGCAGAGATGTCATCATAGTTGCTTTCCTATTGAAAATCATGTAAAACATATTCATACCTTGAGATTGCTGGTACCAGGGATTATTGTTCAACATATGGCATTCATTATTCATCATCACATTCATAGTTGTCCTCCACTTTTACAACTGAGTACAGGCTGAATGAACTTCGTCTAAAAACAAAAACATTACGTATCATTAAATTCCAGTGTGTGGCTTCGTATAATGTAGTCGCAATATGTGTTAGAAATAATACATAATTATAATTTATATTCATCTCAAATTTGATATATTGTTTCCTTTGATATCATTAAATCATACGAGTGAATATGCTGAATCGATAACTTAAAAACATTAAATGCTTGTGCATACATATATGTTTTATCGCGAACTATTTGCACTCACCATATTAATAACGATTGAATGATACACAAATGTGAGAAGGTATTTGCTGCAACTTTTACAGAGCAATGAATATAATCCATCTCGTATCTGCCATAACGTCGAATAAACGTGTGCAATCTTAAAATGTTAAACTAATTTATAAAATGTTTTTCCTTAATCGGAAATTGATAATAACCATTAAAAGCTACCAATTTGTATTATGATATATGAATAACAGATATTTGTTTTGAATTTCAGCAAAAAGTCCGGATATTAAAATCGAATCGAGCAACAGCTGGGACAAATTGTACAGACACGACCCGGCACACATTAGTTTGTTTCATTGAAATTAAGACTGGCATGTATTTTTCCAATTTCCTTGACACACCAAAGGGACCTATGTACACACTATAGGCAACGTTTTGTTATCTTGATTTAAATAATACATTTAGTGATAACATATGCAATGACAATCACATATATCACATATTTCTGTTATATGTATACATATGTTTCTCTGGGTTATTATTCCTTATGTATTCAAGGGACGCGTATCTTCACGTGTTTCTTATTAACTGAATGTGTATGCAATGAGATAAGTAGCTGATTGAAATGGTCAACGGACCATTATGTGTTGGATTTGAAAGCGAGTTAAACCATGAAAATGATTTACTGTTTACAAACATATTTACCAGCATGTGTTATTGCGTGTCTGTGTTTTTTGGCACAGTTGAACACCGTTATAGATTTGACTTTAAAAAAAAATAAAAGATCCAGATAAAGCAGAGGCAGAACCAAAACAGATAGATGTCAAGTTTGCAACACTCAACGTCGCAGACATTGTAATTGACAACATCACCAACAACATCAATGAAGTCCTGCTGTCATCTTCCGAAGAAGTTCTTGGGAGAGAAAGAATGAACATAAATCCACGGGGGACGACAAAGGTCATGGAACTATGCGACAAAAGAAGGAAGGCATAAGAAGTACAACAACAAGGACTTTCTGACAGAATATCAGAAAGAAAATAGAAAGGTGGGGGCGAATATGAAAGATGTCAAGGAGGTGTTGATTGAGGAGCAATGAATCAGGATTGACCAAGACATTACCAAAACCTACAGCACCATCAAGACCCTCACGAAGACCAGTCAGCCCAAGGCCAGTGATATATCAGACACTGACGGGAACCTTCAGACCGAGATTGCCGCAGTCCTCAAAAGGTTGACGGAACACTGCAGCTTCCTCTAAAATTCCCGCTTCTACCATACCCCAGTCTCCTTCAGAAGGATCTAAGACCAAAAAACGACAACAAATGTCAGTACATACTAAAGGCAGAGGTGGAGGAGACAGTGCGCAGTCGGAAGGTATGAATTTCTCGGGGAATGGATAACGTTCCAATCCGAGCTAATAAAGCACGGAGTTGAAGCAACGAATGCAACAGTGACGACACTATGTCAGAAGATCTGGGAAGAAAAAAAGACATGGCCGAGGGAGTGGTCCCAGTCTCTGCTCATTCCCCATACAAACGAAGGGCAACCTCAAGCTGTGCGAGAATTACCGCACCATAAGCCTAAGCGACCATCCCAGCATAGTCAAGCTGTGCATCATCATCATCAACCGATTGCAAAGTAAGGCCTATGAACTGCTGACGGAAAACAGGCTGGATTCCGAGATGAAAGGGTCATCATTGAGAAACAACTGAAACATCAACGTAAGCGCTTCTACAACTTCGTCGACTTTAAGAAAGAGTTCGACCGCGTGTGGAATAATTTCTCATGGAAGATTCTGAGAGGAATCACAACTGACGAAGGGCTGATGCAATTCATCCAATAACTCCAAACGATAGAAGCGCGGCTCTTCTCCGTGCATATATGGGTGACTTCTTCGGGACTTCAGTAGGCGCCCGACAGGGATGTCTGTTCTCCCCCGTTCTGTTCAACATTGTCCTGAAGGAGATAATGCGGGAGATCCTTAAATACAACTACACCTTCATCTCCATCGGTGGCAGACCTATATTCCACTTGATATTCGCTGATGACATTGACCTCATGGATGGCAATAGCAGTGAACTCCAAAACCTCAACAACATACGCTATGAAAACGCAGGAGCGTACGTGATGGAAGTTAGCACGGAGAAGTCGAAGATCATGTTGAACAGCACAAGCAACAACAGTGCAGACATCACCAAGAACGGCAAGACGCTGGTAGAAGTTACCAGATTCAGGAACTTGGGAGTAAGGCGGTCGAAGGATCGTACCAGTACCGCTGAGGTTCGAATACGTATTATAATGGCGACCGCAGCGATGGCCAGACTGAGCAGATTGTGGACAAGCTGCTCCATCAGCTTTTCCCCACTTATCACAGGCTCTACAGGTCCCGCGAAGGCTACACTCTCCTGTATGGGTGCGAGACCTGGTCGCTTCACGCGGCCACATAACGCAGGAAACCTGCTTTTGAACACAGTTGTCTCTGCATCTCCTTCATAGATCAATAGACCAACGGGTATGTCCGGGACATGGCAGCAGTTAAGAAACTCTCCTGGCGACCATCAAACGACGAACGCTGGCTTAAGTTCGACACGTCACCAGACAAGACTCTCTGTGCCAAACTGTGCTCCAGGGCACGCTAGAGGTCGCCGTCGAGGCCGTCAGAAGAAAATATGGATGGACAATGTGAAAGAGTCTCTCCATTTGGATGAGCTACTCCCAGCTTCACACAACAAACCTGAATTGCGGATGATCTCTGTGTCCTCGTTTCTCATTTACCCAAACGGCAAGATCGATCTAGGCATGATGATGATGATGAACACCGATAATTAAAAAAACTCATAATTCGATTTAATTGCTATTTCGAATTTTGTTCCTAGTCATGATGTTTCCCGTCTTTATTTAAAATAATATTGCATCAGTATTTGTAATTCCCTAATTAAAAGTCATCTCTGTTCTTAGCTAACATTTGGTCCGTAGAAAATTTTCACATCTTATCCTAAGTTCGAAGCTCCAAATAAGCAGTCATTGCCGGACAGGGTTTTCGCTCTTTTTAAAAACAAAAGCAATATCATTATGGGACAAAATATCTGTAATCAGTAGCCATCAAATTAACTTTCATTAGCGTAATACATGATAGTACATACGATTGTAATGTCCACAGATGAATCTACTTTTAACAAACAATACACATGGGTTCACTTTATTACATTAATTCTAATCAAGTGTGATCATAGCAATAGATCGACCCACCTAGAAGTTGTAAATCAGAAATGACAGAAGACAATAATTAAATAGAATATTACAGAACTGTATATAAAAAAAGAACTGATACCTTGTTTAGAATCCTCGAGCAACAAATTTTTAACTCAGATATATCAAGCAAGTACTTTAACTCTTATATAAAATTCTGAAAATCCCGGAAACCATAGAGTGCTCTATTGGGAATCGTAATTGCCACAATTGCCACTCGACGAAAGACGCTTGTGAGTTGTATAAACATATAAGATGACAACTTCGACCACTTACTTGAATTTAACCTTTTTACTACGACGAATGCATTAAACCGTATATTTACATACATCCACATAAGTGGGCTGTAAGCGAAATAAACAATACAGCCTTTTGC
>VMBQ01003986.1:5933-35127 GCA_007657795.1 Dreissena rostriformis
TTTGATTGCATTACCTCCCCTACCCCCACAAAGCTATTTAAGGTAAATTATGGTATATATATATATATATATATATATATAAAATTTTAATAACACATCCTTAACGCATCGACACCAAGTATTATACAGTATAAAAACATACATTGCTTCACCTTTATTTGTTGGTTACCGTTTATTCGTCCTTTGTTTATGTTTCATTATTAACCACTGAAAAATAAACCCACAGTTGTTTAACACTGTCAATTATTGACAGTAAATGAATTCGCATCTCACGCCTTTTTCATCTTAGTTATGTCTCATTAGCAGAGTAACAACTTATTCACAATCGCTTGCTGAGCTAGATGTAAATCTCACTTGCAGAGCTTTAAACTGATTCACATCTCACTTGCAGAGCTTTAAACTGATTTAAATGTCACTTGCAGAGCTACCGATTGATTCAAATCTCACTTACAGAGCTTCACACTGATACAAATCTCACTTGTAGAGCTACCAACTGATTCAAATAAAAAATAAGGAAACTAATTCATTTTTCCCTTGCACAAAAACATATCATCTTTACAGTTAAAGACTAACTCAAAGCTCATCAGAATGGTTAACTCTCATTTGTATTTCACTAGCATAGTAATCAACCAAAATCCATCACACCAGCAGGTTAACCAACCAAATTATATCTCACACGAATGGCCAACTACTGGTTCACATATAATCAGCACCTTTACCAACCAAATCACAATTTCAGAAGAACGATTACCTACTGATACACATTTCACCAGCGCAGTTACCAACCACACCACATCTCATACAAATTGTTAACTGATTAACACCTCACTTCTGATTGTAACTGGCAAATATCAAGCATGAATATCCGTTTTATCTTGCTACCACATACATTGTTAAACATTTTGTTTATATTTGAATTTTGAAATATACTACCAAACTCCTCGCAGTGATTACCTATCATTTGTTTACGGTAACCACAGCCGTTTTCTATATTTTACTAAGTTAATGCGTAGTACTCGATTTTCATATACGTAGGTATATCATATACAGTCATCGACGTAAGCGAAAATGTCTCTAAAATAAATAATAATCTAGTTATTGGAGATTAAAATCAATAGTCTTCACGAGGTTGGTTTTATCATCAGGGATTTATTTGATATATGATCGAAACCAGACATAAGTTGAGAAACCACACAACTCGTACGCTAGCGCAGTTTACTCGTTTTGTGAGTTTGATGTTGATTATTATTACACTGCTGATGACAATAGTCGATATCACCCAGAACAAAATAAATGAAATTTTAAACTCGGTAGCATCGAAAGCGTAGTAAGGAAAATCACTAAAGATATCAGCGTTCATGCGGATTATCGTACGACCAAGGGACCTCCTCAGTTTGTAAAATGGAGTTATAGGTCCTTATGGCGTAGTTAATATGGTGTCCGCCTAGCAACCTGCAGATAACAAGTTATATCCCCACTGTGAGAGCGTATATTAGATCTCCCTCAAAAGACACGAAGTATTTCTTCTACCAAGGAAGCGGACTAGAGAACGTTTCAATACGGCTTAGGCTTTCGATGCAATCGAGCTAAAATAAATAGTTTTTAACTTAAATGGACATACTTCTGCAATGTTTGGGCATAACCTACGCCCGGACGTGCATTAGCGCAATCAATTTCTTCCGCCAAGTATAGAAAAATCAACAGTCTGTATTTTCAGTGTTGTCCTAGAACATAAACGCCGGTCAAGTGGAACATTGACATGATTTAGGGACAAATTTGAAATAGCATTTCCTAATTCAAACAAGTAAGTCAGAAAGGAATTGTTTTACCACCACTAAATTTTCTTATTAATAAAAGCAAATCAATGAAATCTTCATTCTATACATCCTAGACACAAACCTGTGCCAGCAAAGCTTGGATCGATCGTAGGTGTCTCTGGACGAGGGGGCTCTACTGACGGAGAAGGATCGAAAGATGTTGTTGCCGTGGGTAGCCCGTCGATGGCCCGAATCATGGACTGACGAACGAATATACCATGGTTGTCTGGGCAGGTGAAGTAGGTCTTTCCTTGAACTTTCCCATCGTTCTTACCTTTAGCCTCGTCAAGAACAACACCTATCCACTGTCCTAAAAGTCATTTATTACAGAATAAGATCTATGAAAATAAGATATCGACTAGAATGATGACATACAATTAATTGTTTTGAAAAGTGAATGTAATAATGATCAAGGATATATGTTTGAGCAATTGATTGAGAAACCAATACTGAGATTTGTTTCAAAGAGCATCACAATCACTGTTTTTCTTCAAAATAACCATATTTCAAGGAGAGAATATTTCAATCTTACCAATGCAAAACTGTTTACTTGTGCAAGACAAATTTTAGCTTAACTTAAGCACGACTTTTACATAAAAGATTCGTCATACCTTCAGAGAACATGGTGGTGCCGACGTAGGCCACTGTTCCTGTTCCAACTACTCTCTTCCCTATCAACTCCACTCGCGTGCCTATCTTGATCGTGCTCGCTTCCATTTTGGAAGGAGATCAGACCTACAAAATGGAGTGAACCATATGTTAATCAAAATGACTGTTCTGCATATGTCCAAGTATTCCACTCGAAAACAATCTAAGCTGCTACTTGCTATTTAGGGTTTAAAACTTCCACTCAAAATCTTTGTAAGCTGCTACTTGCTATTCAGGGTTTGAAACTAGCCTATAGGCTATAGTAACACCAAGATAATTGACTGAAGAAGTAGATGAAATTGATCTATAACGATTACAAGTTATGTTGAGATTTGGCTGTGACCTAAGATTTTGTTTCGACGAAAAGATGGACTCAGATTTTACCTACATGTAATACGAGTTTAATAACCACTATCCATTGACTAACTGATAGAAAATGCTCTGACGAAGCTTGATCTACAAGTGATATGTTCTTTCAAGAGACAAATATTACAGAATCGTCTGAATTTAACGATAATTTATGTTTAACCATTGCTGATATGTCATTGACATATTACACCGCAAGATATGTTTGCTTTTGCAGAAAAAGTACCAGAAATTTCAACCAAGTGTTGTCTGTGACATGTGTTAGATGAACCATCTCACTCTATAGCTCAATTTAGGCCTCACGCTTTAAATATACCAAGAGAATTGCATGATCTACTGTATCAACAAAAAACTGTGTAAGTATCGTTATAACAGAGAAATGTAATGCGTATGCAAATATATTTTTATTCGTTTATTTCTGATATTCGATGGTCGTCGCGCACTTCATAATGAGCAACTTATGTAACAGAGGCACGTAGAACATGTCCTTGAATAGACATGCCAGATTATTACGAATCAAACATCTTTCACTTTTGTAAATAATCTAACAAAGCTAATAACGATGGTTTTAATATTATAAATCATCCTTCTAAGCCCATCTTGCTTGGTGCTTTGCCTTACTGTTGTAATTTTATTACCGCTATCGATTAATGCACCTGTCACAATAATAGATAAATTACTTACTTACTTTCTTACTTACTATTATCAAATGTCGGACACTGACTCTACCGAACATATGCCTACCCGATACAATTTGCATAGAAGTTAAATTCAAACGTTATTAAAAACGGGAAAAACGCAAACATTATATAACAATAGGAACACACGAAGTGACAATTGTAGAAAAATGAGATGCTTTAAAAAATGTATTAATCACTAACCTGGTATTCTCTTTTCACAGTATGAGCATTCTTGTATGTATAAAAAAATTACCAACTTAAATCGAGTTGAATAAAAATGTATCATCCATAAAGATAAAATTGTTAATATGATAAATTACATAATCACTATCAAAAAGATGTATAGCATTTAACGTGCAATACATCTTTACATTAGTTTCGCTTCAATAAATGTTATCAGCTCTTGATAAATAATCATTGGTCACATAAGTGAAATGTCGAAATAAGCATGTACAATTATGATGTAAACATGACCGACACCGTTGTTTTAAACCAAATCCCGTGAACGCTTTGTTATAACCAAATAGCACGACGTTTTCAAAACGTCAGTTGTTAATTGATGCTCGAAGAGAAAAGATTTCGAGTTATGGAGCAGGTCGAAAGCGGTAGAAACATCTTTCCAAGAAAAAAATATATTCAGGCTTGTACTTTTGCCCGCCTTCTTCGCTGCTCCCGTTCTCCTACTTTTAGTCTTCCGCCGACGGTATAACCCATAGGGGAGATGCGTATAAGGTTTTAATACAGAGGTCTTTAGAGTATAGGAAAACAGCGTGGGGAGATAACAGACACTAAGGTAGACGGCCCTTGCTGATGTAAGCGAAGCACACCTCAAACGTTCCAGTTAATATAGAATCCTATTGTTTTAAGAGGCAGAACATAGAAGATTGTCTTGAAGCCTTCACGAAGGTCTCTGGCAGGCCACTCCCGTCCTCTTGTCACGATGTGCACGTCACAGCTTACCGACCGGGCCAGAAATTCTTTATGTTCCTTATATGTGTTAATCATACGTTATATCTTTTTGCGAGTTATACCATACGAATTTTTATGTAACAGAGGCTTGAAACTTATGAAAATGTTTTCTCCTTGATATCTCTTTAATTTGCGCATTTTTTAGATTTTGCTGCAAGTCGGGGACATACATTTCAACAAATATGTATTGTTGCGTCTGCGAATTCATACTATTTTAATTTTTTGTTTGCGTTTATCTAATGTTTATACCGTCCCCGTTTTCTTTCGCGTCCGCGTTTAATACCCCGCATCCCCCTCTGCATGCTATTGTCCTGTCCGTCCGTCCGTCCGTCCGTCTTACCATCCGTATCAGGTTAAGTAGATTATTCAGTTTCATCTTTTCTCTCTCTTTGGTACTAAGGCACGTGACGACCGTTCCCTCTACGAATTTGTGTATGCCTCGCGTTCTTCGCTTGTCTATTTGAGGATCGTTAATTTTATCTATTGTTTTCAGTGTGCGGTATTCACTGTCGCTCCTGACCAGTGCTCCTATTTTGCAATTGACTGGGCTTTCTATAAGTATGTGGCTACAAGAAGACTGTTTGTCAGACACAAAGCTTCTCGCAGGAGATAACGTCGGTGTACTGACTGCTCTCCCGCGCCCACAACCCCGTGACTTTTTCAAAGCGTTGAGTTAGTCGATTTAATGAAAATACAGTTACGTCTTCACACCATGAATCCGAGCACGCCTGCAAAGTTACTACACCTACATAAGCCTTTCCATGATTGTGAAACCCTGGACAAAAGCTCTCCCGGATTGATAGGGGCGATCACATGCTCAATCGCGAATGATTTATTTGTATGATTACACAAATACAATTGTTCAATCTTGAGTTTCAAACAAGTCGGCATATTAGTCATTGTCCAAATAAACTAATTTAAACTTATTATACTAGCCGACACAGGTTATTGGTTCATAACTTTTGTGCATTTAAATTGTTATATGGTTTGGTTTGGAATCTGATTTTTTTTGCGAACAGCTTTTTTAGACCAAACTAGGTACCAGGCTAGACTGCCGGTGTTTATACGTCATATTCTGTGACCTTCGGAATTCGGTGAGTGCCAGGTTAATGTCGCATGTCAGCCTTTGAGTCGACATGCGACATTAAACGCGATGCACGATGGGATACTCGACAATCACCAACGACATATGACAATGAACAAAGAAACTTGCATGGAAGTTTAAGATTTGATTATCGCCTTGTTCCACTATATTATGACAAGACATGTTACATCGGAAATTAAATGTCGTTCTAGCGACGTAATTCTATGTAGTTTCGTATCGTGTGTCGCTTTAAATAGCATGCATCGCCCTTATAACGCGAAACTCGTCGTGGCCATTTAGCATCAAAGATTGATTCTGAAACATCAATTTTTGTTATGTACTTTGTCAGTGAAACTAGTAAAATGCATATAAACCGTAAGAGAGACAAGTGTTATACTATGTCTGCACAAAAACACATCCGTATGTATATTAAATAGTATGAAAAGCAACTCTATGAATATCGTTTCCTTTTTAAATAAAATAATGTGGTATGAATAGCTTTTTATTCACCACAGCCAAATCATAGGATAGTGATTCCAAATCAAATATAATTTAAATGCTGAAATAAAAAAGAAAATTACTTAAATCGAAAACTAGATCTTAAAGAATTTCTTATTTGTATTAATATTTTCTCATTATCATTAATATAATTAATATATAAGAATTAAACTATATTGATCGCTATATTTGCTATTCGGGTTCATAGGAATACTGTCAATTTTCTTAATATCGGCCTTTGTATATCACGAACGTGCGGTTTGAATTGTTAAGGTTAAAGAGAGCTCGAACCCTTGAATTGTATAGTTCCATGATGATTTGATTTACACCGGAGAAAATCTGAAAGAAGTGGGCCAAAATGGCCCTGGATCGCTCACTTGTATAATGGGGGCGTGGCTTGTTTTCCATCGAATGCATGATTTGAACTATCTTTGTAGCGAAACACCATCTGATGTTTCATATCAAAATATGAAAGTTTTGTGCTATTTGGTTTCAGATAAGTCTGTTTTGGTTATTATGCTATATAACCAATATAATACATTTCTCCCCGACACCACAGACAGAGCAAATATTGATCCCAGGGGCAGAGTTAAAACAATGTTTGTAGAGGACCACTATATAATTTCAAATACAAAATATCAAATATGCGGGCAGTTTGGTTTCAAATAAGATTGCTAAAGTTACCATGCTTAAAACGTCTATATAAATCATGTGACCCATGGGGCGCTGCCAAGGTCTGACGCCATGGACATGATTTGAGCAAAACTTGTACATGACCACCATAAGATTCCACATACCAAATATCGAAGCTCTGCGATTTATGATTTCAGAGAGAAATATTTTAAAGTTTATTTTCTTTATAAGTTTATATATATCATGTGACCCCTTGGGCTTGATCAATTGTAACCCCAAGAGGCATAATGCTAACAAGTTTGGAAGACGATATTTATAAAAAAGTAACACAACAAATATTAAACCTCTTGCCCTTGTGGTTTCAGAGCAGAGGGATTTGTCATTCACTAAATAAGTCTCAAGGAATCATATGGCCCCTGAGGACTGGTCAGATTTGACACTATAGCATGATTTGAGCAGATTTATAGAGGACCACAATACACACGCATTACTAAACCGAAACTGTATTAATTGACAAGTATTTAACAATAATATCACCCCTTGAGAGTGGCCAATATTGACCTGAGGAGTAGGATGTAAACAAACTTTGTACAAGACCCCTTTCTCATGCTTCATACCAAATATGAAAGCTCTGAGACTTGTGGTTTCAGCTATGTTTTAAGTTATTAACTGTATTATTTTTTATAAATCATGTTATCCTTGGGAAGTGTTAAGCTTTGAACTCATGGGCATGATTATAACAACCTTAGAAGATGACCACAATACGATGTTACACACCAAATGTTAAAATCCTGACCTTTCCGGTTTTAGAGAAAAATATTTATAAAAGTAAACTTTTTAAACTCTTGTTTTTAGTTCTGGTGACCTACATATGCAGCGGACAGGAGCTAATCGAACAACTATGAGAGTGCGTCATCCAAGGATCATTCAAATGATGGTTCGTTCAAATATGCTCAGCTGTTTAAGAGGGCATGTTGTTTGAATACAAAAAATCACGCCAGACAGACGACACTCTACGGTCGAAGGGCGATCCATAACGTGTGCTCGGCTGAACTAAAACATGTACAACGTTAAGCAAAACGGAAAAAAACCTATATAGGTGAGAGTTTTTTATAAGTTAAGATTATATACAAGTCTAATGTACACATCTTTTTAACAATTTCCAAAAAAAAGGATTTATAATTTTATAATATTAGTATGTGAATATGTTAGTTGATACTTATATTTTATGCCACAGTACATGTTATCTGAACTGGAGGCCTCTCCAAATAATAGAACACTTTTACTGTTAATACCCTCTCAAGTGATTGATCACATATGTAGTACTTTAATAATAATTACTATATATGACCTCTTATATAAAATGTGCATTAAGATAGGTACGATTTTGCTGCTTTAAGAGTGGGTCTAGTTTTTTTATGAAAACAAATAATAAATTTAAAGGTCCGCTTGTACTTTCATGTCCCAATTCAAAGAAAGGCGTATTAAGAAAGTTCGAAAAGTGATTAGATCCTGAAATCAGTTCTGTAATTAACTGATTGACATGCTTACATTCCCAAAATATATGTTGAATGGTTTCACATTCAGTTTCACAAAAGGTACAGTTGGCTGTAGTGGCATTACCAATTTTAAACAAAAAGGAGTTTGTATCTATGATTCTATGTATAACTCTATATTGAAACCACTTTAAATTTGTATCCCGTGTAATACAGAAAGGCATATCAAAAATATGCCGCCATTCATTTGTTTCAATATAATTAAAAATATTTGACCATTTTGCTATACACACTAGCGAGGAGTCGTTTTATGTAATTATATCGTACATAGGTTTTGTACCCTTTGTATTTACTAAGATGGACCGTATACTAGTAGGAATAAATGGCTTCATAAATCTAGTGTCTTCGGAGCTTCAGACGTTCATTTACCTTGTCACTTATTTAATAATACATGTTCCTAGGAAAAGTAGGTAATTTGGATGAAAGTCATATACTTTGCAAAACTTATCGTAACTGTTAAAGGTATAATTTTCAATATTGTGCATTAAAGGTCTTATAAAGGTGACGATCCGTAATTATTTACCGATTTTAATATATTTTTTCATATTTTATTTATAAAGGTTATCAAAAAACAATATATATATATATGCAATTGGACATTACCAAAAAAAAAATGAGCAATACAACTTGTTTTGAGCTTAAAATACAGTGTCCTCCAAGTCAATTGTGTTTACAAACAATCAGTTTATTTACATCGCTGTTTACCCGGGAAAGTGAATGTGAAAGTGACTCAGGTCACCAAAAAAATCTCGTTGATCTTCAACGTTTTCCGGTATCATTCACAAAGTAGGTCTCTTCTAAATGGTTAAAACGTTTGTAGTGATCTAATAAGTTACTTTCTGCTGGTAAAAAGTTGTTAATAATAAAATTAAAATTGAATTTTCTTTCGAGGCTACACATCATGTTAGTTGCAAAGTTGTAAACATTTCTTCCAATTATGAAACGGGTATATCTTCCATAATTCTTAACAACGTTGCACCTAAGCTGTGTTATTAGCATTTTTTATGCAAGAGTAACTGAAATCCGGTAAAAATTAGACCAGTTTATATGCATAATAATTGGATTTGTCACCTTTATAGGGCCTTTAAGTCTCCGACAAAATGAACGCCCTTATCAAACCATGATTAAAAAAATACTCTTTTGTTACCAATTGTTATGTCTGGGTTAAAGAAAAGAGGATTTTGAAGCAGAAGCTGATTTGTAAACGGTTCTTTTCTACAAAGTTCAACAAATGACTTCAATGTATATTTCCAAAATTCATTTTGTATCGTGTAAATTAAGTTATCGGGATTGTGGCTTCAACAATTGTATAATTTATTTAGGTCAATCATTGTTTTAACAATATTTATCCATTTTGCATTCCCAGTGACACGTCTACGGATCCATGTGCACTTCAGAGAGCTAACAAAAGAAAAAAGATCTATTATCTTTTAACCTCCTTCGTTATATTCTTCTATTACAATATTTTTGCTTATTCGTGTTTAACCATTCCTCACAAAATTAAAAAATAGTTCATTGATCTCAGCTAACAGGTTATGTGGTGGATAAGGCAAGGAAACAAAAAGATGATTTAACATTGATAATGCTGAAGTTTAAATAACTTTAATTCTTCCTATCGGAGTTAAAATCCTTCTAGACCAGTTTTATTAAGGCTTTTTTTTTGGCTATTTTGTCAACATAGTTTAATTCTATAATTTTTTAAGGTCGGTATGAAAAATTAAGCCAAGCATGTCATATGTTCGTTGGTTTCAATTTAGTGTCCATCTGGTTTGTATGTCCATCTGGTTTTAATTATTAACACAATTTACAATATTCATATACATGGTCTTATATACCGAGCTGTGCACAAAACTGACATTTGTAGTAACTAAGTACGACATATAAAACAATATTACTTTTCATTAATTGTAATTGCAAAAAATACGATGCACATTATTTGACGCATGCGTATAGAATAAAATGTGGAAGTGTAAAAAACAAATCAAGTATACAATGTACATACTAAAGTACAAAAAAATTAACAAAGAGTTTACTCCACTGTAAAAAAAAGGTCAACAGTTCTTGTACATATTAATAATTTTTCATCAATGGTTCAATTTACATAATTTGTGTATGTATTTATACAAGATAATATTTCAACATAGCTAACAATTTTTACATACCATAAACTGTTTATTACACAGTTTGTGCTTCAAATGCATTTTCATAATAAATATGCCATTTTGAAAGTCAAGAGCATTTTTTGCTGATTTTGTTTTATTGATAACAAATAACCAAATAAAATATTACGATCATCCGTCATCAAATTAACATAGCTTACGAAACCAAAATGGCATCGTTCCATCGGATGAATTGTTTGAGTCATACTGGCATCACAAGCCAGCATCTTAATAACAATAGCTGACTGAGCAAGATACGTGTATCTTATGATTCATTCAAAAAGTAAATATGTTCAAAATGAAAGTATAAATAAATTATGGACATATTTTGTTACATGTACAGCCACATACTTGACAAAAAATTACATGTAAAATGCAAACAAAACAAAAAACATAAAAGAAAACAGAGACGCCCAAAGGACATCTTGAACTCCCACCGTGATCCTTTCAAGAATGACCTCGACCTTGCGGTAGGGAGTTTGGCTCAAATCAGATACAAATCAGGAACTACCTTTCGGGCGGTATGAATATAATAAGACAGCTATTATTTCGAGCCAGTTTCGCCTGCTGCTTCTAGCGTTTACATCATTTTGCTGCCAAGAATGTTGTGCTGCGCAGCAATCATTCTTAATGCCTCGTCGTAACACATATCAAGTATTCGACGATGAACAAACTTACAGAGTGGAATGGCCGAAATGGGTACAGCTAATATACCCCTTTTTGCTTTATACCTTTTTTTCCAAATGCTGAAAAACTGCATGAATGAATCTGCTGATTTAACAATCGATTTAGATTCAATATCAAGTTTCTGTACCAAGTCATCAAAAGACATATTAATCCTGTCTGCAATAATCTTTAAAGATTCGTCATTAGTTCCGAACTGCTTTTGAAAAAAAAAAATGCCTCGAACACCAAAACACCAATATCGACATCAAAAATAGACCCCTCAATAGCTACTGTATAGACTCGGACTCCTTCAAGTACATTTACAATTGTTGCTTTAATAGCTGTTGGCAACGCTCGCTTTTGCAACAATTTTCGCTTTTCATCCAGTACTGTTTTTGCTAAAGATGACATAGACAATATCAGGGTGTTTCTTTTTAGATTTGGTATGTCGTTTATAAGCTGCGTGATAAGATCTTTGAAATCATACTCATGAATGTTTTTGTTGTTGACAAGAAACAGTTTAGGCAGTGTTAAGCCCGTCTTCGTAAGCTCTGTAGTTGTATTTTGTCGAAGCTTATCAACGATATCTTCCTCTGTTAAACTGCCACGATTCTCCTTTAAGTCGTTTTCTACATCAAAATCTATTTTGGACTTTACAAAATAAAACTCCTTTTCGAGTTTACAAATTTCCTTAGCTAACCAAGCGTCATTTTCTTTAAATCTGGTCGCCGAGACCAAAATAAAAAAGTCGTATTTCTTAACATCAATTTCGCGTAAATATTTTTTCTTTGGGAATCGTGGAGTTCCAACTCCAGGAAGATCCCAAAACAAAAGGTTATGATGTTCAGGGTGAGGATACTCCTGAATTGCTGTTGTAGTCTCGCTGCTTCCAGTCTTTGCATAAAATTCATCGCCTGGTTGAAGTCCTCTCACCGCATTGATGAAGGAGGATTTTCCTGTCCCAGATTCCCCTATCACGGCAATATTAATGTGAATTTCTTTCCACTTATTTAAATCTTCGGTGATGTAATCAATAAGATTGGCGACTCCACCTTTCCGTACAGCTTCTTTAAAATCTCGTAAATACTCTGTAAAATGGGATAAACACAAAAAACGAGTTCAGAAATTGTGTAAATATAAGTTGAGAAACCGGGTAATCACAAGTACTCAAATCGTTTTTATACCCCCGGTAGGGTGGCATATAGTGATCGCACTGTCCGTCTGTCCGTCTGTCCGTCTGTCCTACTGAAATTCCGTCACACTTTGCATTTAGGTTTTGCGTTTAGGTTTAGAAAAATGTTCATAACTTATATGTCCCTTGAGATATAACCTTCATATTTGGTATGCATGTGTATATGGACAAGGCCTTTCCATACGCACACAAATTTTGACCGTCTGTCCGCCTGTGTGTCTGTCCGAAAACTTTAACGTTGGTCATAACTTTTGCAATATTGAAGATAGCAACTTGATATTTGGCATGCATGTGTATCTCATGAAGCTGCACATTTTGAGTGGTGAAAGGTCAAGGTCATCCTTCAAGGTAAAAAAAATAAATGCATGTGCATCTCATGGAGCTGCACATTTTGAGTGTTGAAAGGTCAATGTCAAGGTCATCCTTCAAGGTCAAAGTTTTTTTTTCAAAGCGGCGCAGTAGGGGGCATTGTGTTTCTGACAAACACATCTCTTGTTTTTTCTAATTTCAGCAATAGTGACATTATCCTGCCTTTACCCCGAAGCCAATATCTAGCTCAGTTTGCATGAACGCTACTTACACACAATTTCTCAGTACAATATATCCATCCCAATTAAAGGTATTGAGTGGAAATGTGTCTATGCATCCTTTTACAAAAAAGGGGGTATATTGTTTTTGGCCTGTCTGTCTGTCTGTCTGTCATTGTATGTGTGTGTCTATCGGTCCCAAAACTTTAACCTTGCTCATAACTTTTGCAATATTGAAGATAGCAACTTGATATTTGGCATGCATTTGTATCTCATGGAGCTGCACATTTTGAGTGGTGAAAGGTCAACGTCACGGTCATCCTTCAAGGTCAAAGGTCAAATATATGGGTCAAAAAGCGCAGTAGGGGGCATTGTGTTTTCGCAAACACAGCTCTTGTTTTTTCTAATTTTAAAAACATCAACCTTGACCGCGCTGGTCCCGAACTCAACCCCAATGTATAATATACATACATATTTATATTATAAATATGCAATAACATGCGAAATTGCGTCACTGTTACTCGAAATTGACGCGACTTGCTATTCGAAAATATATTTCGAAACTAGATACGAAACTATAAAAGCTAACTATATATCAAAGTCTCGTCAAGAATGACCGGAAGCCACGTTTGACGCCGCTGAGCCCGTTACGCCCCAATTTATTAATTAGGATTGCACATTGTTGAAAACATTATTGACACATTTAAGAAGCTGTTGTTTGTCTTTAATTCATTTTATCTCAATCAAAAGACGACCGACTTCGCATTAATCGGCAATATCTTCCGAGCAAATATAATCAGGAAACATAGCGCGATAGGTAATCGGAATAAATAACTTTACGAATACCTTAATCGTTATTTGGCGTGTAATGTTTAAGGTTATATTTACCTTCCACTGAAATCTTCACATCTGAAAAAAAATCAATGACTCAGTGACTTATGGTGAGCTTATGAACGAATCATATTTGTATAAAATATGATAAATAACAACTTATTATAGCATATACATTAAAGCCCCCATTAACACTCAAAATCTACGAGTATTTCGTAAAATATTTCGTAAAATAAGGTTAACCCATAAAACAATCAGTGTTCCTTATAGCAATAGCAAAATTCAAACGCTAGATGTGGTCTTGCAACATAGATTTAACGAGATACAAAATGCTCGTTTTTATTTTTTGTGAGACAATATATTCCAGTTCAATTAACCGCGACGATATCCGAACATTTACGAGCATTGTTGAATACATTATGGAAACACGTTTACCAACATAACTGTATTTACACATTTAAGAATCTGTTATTTGTCTTTAATTTACTTTATCTCTATCAAAAGACGACCGACTTCGCTTTAATCGGCAATATCTTCCGAGCAAATTTAATCAGGAAACATAGCGCGATATGTAATCGGAATAAATAACTTAAATAATACCTTAATCGTTATATGGCGTGTAATGTTTAAGGTTATATTTACCTTCCAGTGAAATCCACTCAAATTCAGCATCTGAATAAAAAGTAATGACTCAGTGGCATATGGTGAGCTTATGAACGAACCATATATGTATAAAATATGATAAATATCAACTTATTAAAGCATATTCATTAAAGCTCCCATAAACATTCAAAATCTACGAGTATTTCGTAAATATTTCGTAAAATAAGGTTAACTCATTTTAAAAAATCAGTGTTCCTCATAGCAATAGCCAAATTCCAACGCTTGATGTGGTCTGGTAACATAGATTTAACGAGATACAAAATGCTCGTTTTTATTTTTTGTGAGATAATATATTCCAGTTCAATTTACCGCGACGATATCCGAACATTTACGACCGAACGCGATTTATGAGGCTTTAAAATCGCCATTTGGAAGTTCGATTTTTATCCATATCATGTCAGTTGGGCTCGATTGGTCATTGTCGACTCGGGTACTACTTACATGTACCCTGGGTAATCTCAAGTATACTTACATGTACCCCGGGTACGGTAAATATACTAAAACGTACCCGGTGTTTTAACTCTAAATCGGTCGTTGTCGGCTATTTTTTTTTTTATTAATTATGTTCACATTTATGTCAATTTTCTGTTAAATGGCCTCTATATTATCGAAACTCATACTCAAAGAGCATGTTGATGCAGTTTTTTAAAAGAGAAAATTTTTTAAGATAAACAATATCGTTTTACGGTAATCGGAATCACGTTTTACGAAATCGGATTTTGGGTGGGAACACAACTCCGGTACAGTCTAATATCGACCGGGTACGTTTAAGTATATTGACCGTACCCGGGGTACATGTAAGTATACTTAAGAGTACCCGGGGTACATGTAAGTAGTTCCCGAGCCGACAATGACCAATTGAGCGTCAGTTGGTATATAAATGAAATTTCAGAATAAGTACTGATAAAATATGATTAATTAAAAACCTTAATCAATTACGCTTTACACTGATCTCTAAAAATACGATTAATTAAAATCCTTGATCTTTTACGTAAGACATTAACGTGGGTAGTGCCAGCGGAGACGAGACTACCATGGTCCTTTCTAGTGCCCGGTGTGAAGCACCTTGTACACTTAGCTCCGGTTAAATGTTCTATGCCAGGCGAAAGACGAGTTTTTATGTAATGGTTGAGTAAATGAACGAACATCCGCCCTTTTAGTGCTAAGCCACAGTGGTACTACTAGACAAAACAAAACGATCATACTAAAATGCATTTAAATAACCAGCTAGTGTCGCCTTAGACAACCAGATATGGGTACATGCGGTGTTCCTACAACATTAAGCCACTGCCGTCCTCAACGACCCGACGTTGTGTAAAGGTGCTATGCAAAAAGAAAATTACGTTTATTTGTATCACGAAACCAATCGTGTTAGTGTCCACCGTATTGTTAACGTGTTGATATTAATGTATTCATTAAATATAATTATACCATTTATTCCAGATCAAACAATAGCATTGCTTCGTTACGTGGTGTACGGCCTTTTATGTCGATAGAGTCCTAGCGAACGGCCGTAGTAACTTTATCGTGTTTGAAAATATAATTAACACATTTCCTCAAAAAATTGAACCATTTACAACCATTCTTAAGCCAGACCTTGAACAACTGCAAAAAGTAAAAACTATTAAAACATAACGATACTTTCCTGAAGACGTTTATATTCTTACTCAAACGTGCACTTGAAGTATTAAAATGTGTGCAAACCTAAATCCTGTTTTGGATTGTCCATACAATCAGACCCACCGGCATGATCTGGAAAAAGTTTGATTGTGTTCCTCAGTGTGCTAGCTTACCACAATTTTACACAAAATACATTAGTTAAAGCACAAGTTATTAAATGATACATTTTCAATGAAATATATAAAATATGAATTATTTTCAATTAAGGATCAAATATACTGAATACTGGATAAATATTCGGTGTACAAGAATGATATTTAACAGGGTATACAGTAATGGCAACCAAGGCTGTCGCGCGGTATTATATAAGGTCTATGTTATCTTATCGAACAACAGATTATTTTGTTAAATGTGTCCATACCTGCATCCTGTTTTGGATTGTCCATACAATCAGACCCACCGGCATGATCTGGAAAAGTTCGATTGTGTTACTCAGTTTTCTAGATTTCCATAATTTTACATTAGTGTAAGCATACATCATAAAATTATAACAATATTCAATATAATATTTATAATATAGTTTAAATTATAGAATACAGTTTGCGCCACTGTACATTTCCGAGTCGATCTTATGTCATGAATTATGCACAATTAAGCGCCAAATATAATGGGTAAATATTGGGTGCACAAGAATAATATTTTATTATACGAACAATCTATATATTAATGGCAACTGAGGCTATCGTGCTATATATATATATACGTTAATCGATATATATTAAGATAATCGAAAAAACATATTATTTTGTTAAATGTGTGCATACCTGCATCCTGTTTTGGATTGTCCACACAATCAGACACAACTGCAGTATCTGGAAACGTTCGATTGGGTTACTCAGTGTGCTAGCTGACCACAATTTTACACAAAATACATAAATTAAACACAAGTTATAAAATAATAACTATTTTCAATAAAACATATATAGTATATTTTAAATTATAGCATTAGTTCCCGCAACTGTGCATGTCATAGCCGATCGTATAACATGACTTATTTTCAATTTAGCGTCAAATTAATCCGAAGACGTTTCAAGAATTTAAGAAGTCTTTTGGAACCTGAAGTACAATTTTATTTGTACGGTTTACAGTTACTTGCACACGTCGAAAAAGACGTACATACGTCTCATCAGCTCAATCTCCAAACACCTACATCCAGTTAACACACTTGCTAACTGAATCACATCAAAGATTCAGTTAGCATCGACGATATTTTTCTGATTATCACAGTTATCGACTAGTGTGAATCTATTAAGTAAGTTTTCCCACAAACTTTCTCTCTAGAACTCGCGTAAACAGCTAATTTCCATCTCATAAACACAGTTTCCACTAACTGACATCTCACAATCAGTAACCATTTCAATCGCCCCTAATAAACAGTTTAATAACTACATTGTAATAACCCGTCTCTAACGCACCGTTACCAAGTGTGTAAGAGTAAAGAACATAGATTGTTTCACATTTTGTACCGTTAATTCGTCCTGTGTGTAAGAATGTGGCATATTGAATGCAATAATAAGTCAAAACTAACTTTCAGAGCTATAAACTGATTCAAATCTCAGTTTCAGAGCTATAAACTGATTCAAATCTCACTTGTAGAGCTATAAACTGATTCAAATCTCACTTTCAGAGCTATAAACTGATTCAAATCTCACTTGCAGAGCTACCAACTGACTCAAATCTCAATTGCATAGTTACAAACTTATTCTCATCTCACAAGCAGATTTATCAACTATCCCAAGCAAGCAATCAACTTACCCACATATTATCAGCACCATACCAATCAAATCACATTTCAGAAGCATGGTTTTCTACTAATTCAAATCTCACCAGCGCAATTACCAGCCAAACAAAATCTCATACAAATGGTTACCAACTGATTCACACCTTACTTCACGAGAATAGTAAGCAACTGTTCACATTGTCACAATATACATTGTATCAGGCAAATTACAAGCACATATAGCCTCTATACATGTATCATGTTACTATATACATTTTATAACAGTTTGTTTATATTTGAATTTAAAAAGAAGGTTACCAAAGACGTTTTTTTACTTTTGATAAGTTAATATGTAGAACTTGATTTGTTTGAACACGTATATCATATACAGTCCCAGATGGATTACGCCAATGTCTCTAATATAATTATAATAAGTGTTATCCGAGCACTAAATCGATCTTCTGCACGAGCTTACACATATTTTAGAATGTATTAAGTTGATATATAATCGAAACCAGACATTGGTTGAGAAACGACACAAATTATGTGTATCCGAATACGCAAAGCACCAAACAAGACTACGCGATTAAAAAATAACATGAAACATTAATACCACAGCGTGCACGTTAAACCTTACACCATATAGTCCGTTTCCTATGTGGAACCAGTACTTGGTGTCTTTGAGGGAGATGTAAAGAATGCTCCTACAGTGGAGAGAGAATCCGCGAAGAGTCGACAGGAAATCCAGTCTGGTCATTCGTAATACTGTAGCAATGTTAAGTTAACTCTGCTAACGAGCTACTGTCATAAGTGTAACAGCTCAGCAAGTGGTCAATAGTGTTTTTGTTAAATTTGCCTACAATCAATGTGTCGCTATCTCATCATCAGGTGTTGTCTGATTACAGTATATATTTTTCACGTGTTTGATAAACAGTGGCTCGTGGGCGGAGTTAACATAACTTTGGCACAGTATAACGAATGCCCAGACTGGATTTCCGTACATGCGGATTATCGTACGACGAATGAACTTCCACAGTTTGTAAAATGGACATCGTGCCTTGGTGTATATGGTGTCCGCCTAGCAGCCTAGCGGGTCACGGGTTCTATATTCACTGTGGAAGCGTTCTTTATATCTCTCTCAAAGACACGAAGCACTAGTTTTATCTAGGAGACGGACTCAAACAAACTTCAATAAGCCAAAGGCTTTCGATGCAATCTACCTATAAAGAATATATGGACAAGTTTCAAATAGCATTTCCCAATTCGCACAAGTAAGTCATTAAGGAATTTTATTTTACAAACACTCAATTTTCTTATTAATAACAAAACATCAATGAGATCTGAATTTTACACATCCTAAATATAACCTTTTCCAGAATAGCTTGGAGGTGTCAGTCCGGACTTCTTGATCGACCTCTTGCCTTGAGAAGGGGTCGGTAACCCTAGCGACGGCGTGGATGCCGGAACTCTCGAAGAAACGGGCGTTGGGAGCCCAGACGAATTGGGTTTATGTGGGGTTAAGGGCTCTTCTGGCGGAGAAGGACCGAACGATGTTGTTTTCGTGAGTGGCCTAGCGTCGTCGATAGCCCGAATCGCGGACTGGCGAACGAATATACCATGGTTGTCTGGGCAGGTGAAGTATGTCTTTCCTTGAACTGTCCCATTGTTCTTACCTTTAGCCTTGTCAAAAACAACACCTATCCACTTTCCTGAAATGTTATTTATTACAGAATGGGATCTATAAAGATATCAAGCAGAACGATTGACATAAAATTAACTGTTTTAAAAAGTGAATGTAATAATGAACAATGATATCTGTTTGAATGATGGTTTCAGTATTGAACATGGATAACAGTTTGAACAATTGATGTAGTAATGGACAATTAGATTTGTTTCAAAGAGCATCAAAATAACTTAGTCATGGCCAAGAAACCCAAATAAATCATAGTATTAGTTCAGAGCAAGAAAATGTAACAATCTTACCAATGCAAAACTGGTTACTTGTGATAGACCAATCTGAACTAAACTTTAACCTTGCTTAACGATTTTGACGACTATTATGACAAAGATTATTACTACTTTATAATCACAATAATCTGTCATACCTGTAGCAAACACGGTGGTGCCCATGTAGGCCACTGTTCCCACTACTCCCTTCCCTATAACCTCCACTCGCATGCCCTTCTTGATAGTTTTCTCTGCCATTGTGGAGGAGGCTCAATAGACCTACAAAAACGATTGTACCAAAAGTACTGTTCTGCACATATCCAAGTATTCCACTTGAAACATTTCTAAGTTGCTACTTGCTGCTCAGGGTTTGAAGCTTCAACTCGAAAAAAATATATAAGCTGTTACTTGGGTACCATAACAAAAGGTATAAGTAGCGTTTCCGAAAATTAATAAATTGCCGAACTATACCCTACTGTAATTTACACCATTAACAAAATCAAAAGAAAATACGGCCAATTATCGTTCAACTGCACTGCTAAGTCATTTTGGTTTAGGTTATACTTAAAACTAAAGCTATTGTTTATCGCAAAAAGTGGGTTGACAATGTTCCAACCCTAGCCATAATTCTATTTATAATCAACCAATGAAATTTTGCTATGTGCTACGTCAGCACATAGTGGACTATTTAATCATTCATAAGAATACTCTTCCGCCACACGTATAGTAAAAGATATGTTGTTGTTTTTTTACTTTTACTATATACAATCCGTTCAAAACTATTCCATTTAAAACGATATTCAAAGTATGTGCAGGCTTTCCAGCAGGCCTTAACAAAAAAAACTTGGAGAAAAGTAGGAGTTCTCTGAACAAAAAACTAGGAGAAACCTAGAAAAAAACTATAAGGTTTTATAAAAAACTAAGAGTAATATCATCACAAATCATTTCTTTTTGTAAGTATAACCATTTCATTAAACAAACAAATGCAGAAGCGGTTTGGCTGACGAAGAAATATGTAGCACTGAACTCACGCCAATTCAAAATGATTCTGTTCAGGTCAAATTGCAGTTCACTTGCTAGTAACTGAATTACAACATAATTTACATAGTACAGATAAGCATAATATAAATCTACTAATATTATATAATATTAAATTATATGATAGTGCATGAGGAGAGTGATAAATGCCCTTGAAGGTGTGATTTGACACTATAAAGATTTATAGTGCCTGTTCTCTGCACTCTCTCTCAAGGGATTAGCAAGAACATAATACACCGAATACTTTATACATATACTACAACTTAGGCTCATTGGGTCATTGTCGACCTCAAAAGGCCCACAAGTCACCGGGAGGTGACTAGAAGCCGATTCTTGTCACCCTAGGGTGACTTCAAGCCGATTCATGTCACCCTGGTGTGACATAAAGCCGATTCTAGTCACCGGGGGTGACTAGCGTCGGCTTGAAGTCACCCCAGGGAGACATGAATCGACTTCTTATCACCCCCGGATGACTTCAAGCCATTTCAAGTCACCCTGGGGTGAAATGAAGCCGATTCTATTCACCCGACAATTACCCAATGAGCACTACTTAGCATTTAAAATCCATGATAAGTACTATTTTGAACGAAGGTACAAGGACGGAGACACCGCACATGTGACCCCAGTCATTAAACCTTATTTGGATGCCATTTGTCGCTTAGTGGTAAAGGGTGTACAGCAGTTTCAAAGCTGGGACCAAAATTTGGTTGAAGGACAAGTGCTCTATTAAGTGAGGTTTACAGGAACTTTGACATACTAACCACCTTATCCTTATCCTTATTTAAAATTGCAAACCAAATCATGAGCAACCTTCTTTGAAATATAGAATTGGTTTTAGCCTTAGAGGTGTTACATGGAACCCTTTGAGGCATCATAAAATGTACATGACCAAGCTATCATAATGCCTTTATGAGTGGTTGAGTTTGAATTGGGAGCTTTTTTAAATGACCTTGGACCAATTGGCTTGGTTCTTGTGTGTTTCAGTCTTTGTCAACTTGGTCAGAACTAGTCAGCCAAACAGCTTCTGTATATGAACTGCAAATATATCTAGAACAAGAGATGTGTTTATCAGAAACACAATGCCTCCTACTGCGCCGCTTTGATTTTTTTTTTACCTTTGACCTTAGAGGATGACCTTGACCTTTCACCACTCAAAATTTGCAGCTCCATGAGATACACATGCATGCCAAATATCAAGTTGTTATCAATATTGCAAAAAAAAAATCCACATTTTTCGAAACCTAAACGAAAAGTGTGACGGAATTTCAATAGGACAGACAGACAGACAGACAGACGGACAGTACGATCACTATATGCCCACCGTCGGGGGCATAAAAACAAACCATTAATGCATACCTACAGCAAACCCAAATATATGTAAAACACTATGAATACATGTAAACATATCCAGAGGTGACATTAAATTAACAAAACCAACAAATTATTTTGCCCATGGCATTTAAGAATTTTAAAACTAGTCACTGAAAAAAACTATGAGAACTAGGAGCTTTTGAAAAAAAAACTAGGAAAAAGTTGGAGACTTAAAAAAAAACAATGAAAAACCAGGAAAACTAGGAAAATCTAGGAACGCTGGAAAGCCTGTATGAGTCAATTTGTAAATGAATATAGTTCAAGAACTGAAATCGCGCCGCAAACTCTTTTTTTTTCGCGTATGCTGACAGGTTCATAGGTTCATAGGTTTCTAATCCTTAAGGCACTCTGGGTTGAAATTCGTGGAAGTAACCTCAGTTGTTCGCAAGCAAAAAAACTAAAAATCTGTCTAGTGCTGTATTGTTTAATTTTAAAGGAAAATAATTGGCATCAATGTTCCATTTAATAAATTACTTTAGTTTTAACGGCCAGTATGCTTAAGTCATAAATAACATTTTATTATTATTTAATTGCACAAGAGTTGTTTCATATGCATACAACAATTATAGTTTAGTAGTAAATGTAATATCATATATCTTATGAAAGCATATTTTAAAATGAAATATGACTAACATTGAACTTTTTTTGTATTATGTCACAGCAATCTATCTTATGTTGCATAGTGAATTTTAAATGTGCATTTCTTCGAGCATCAAAACGTTATGATAATCCAGATGGTTTGCATTCAACCACTGAGTAGTTAAAAGTCGCTATTAAAATTGAATTGCACATGTATTCTTTCATTGTTGTTTGTTTTAGATTGGGATTGTTTGTGATTAATTTCTCCTTTACACTTAATTTTTTATGTGTGAATGGACCAAGTGTTAGGTTCTGTATAATAAAACCGGTTTCCCCAAATTGGAATCCACCGTTCCAGTTCAGAAAAAAAGGATTGTAGGCGGACAAAATCAGCATGTAATAGGCATGTAAGGCTACTAAATGACGACTCATAGAAGATGCCAAAAATAATATGTATTATTTATTTAATAAACTTTTTAATAAAATAATATTATTTTGCTTTAAAAATGCAAAACAAATGTACACATTACATATGGAATAAATCTTTAATTAGCATTTCAGCCACGTACTTGTCGATAAATATTAGCCGAAGAAGGTCAATAACAGAAGAACCAGTAAAATTTAATAAAACTGTTCAAGCTTGCCAAGTGAAAATACATTTTTTTGCAGAAACATTCACGTGAATTCCGTAAATTTCAAACTGTTTCTAATAAATATTTATAAAATTGAATGAAATTAATTAAATGTGTAGTCATACTTGGCTGGGGATTTGCGTGTATGAGTGCGCATGCGCAAAAATTCAAAATGATGTAGGCATGTTATGGTCTCAGCATTTCGTTGCACTTACTTTAACCGATGACACATACTTGCTTTGTTATTTTTCAATCAGATATATGTTTTAAGTTATGATATAATATATATAATATAATATTTTGAAATTCTAGTCAAAATTTTGCATCGCTACGAAGGTGTTTTTGTTTATTAAACTAATAAATGGTTACAGATTTGCCCATGAAAAACCAATTATATATTGATATATTTGAAATTCAGTACATCTGAAACATTTGTACAGGCATGCATAATTCATCTTTGCAATTTCACTTAACATCTCGTCTTCGGTTATTGGTCCTCCAATTGACAAGTATGGCGTAATGTAGTGGCCTCATGTCTTGCCTCATTAAATACTCGACTCTACGTCATAACATCCGGATAATTAATGAAATCAAAAGAAAGAGCACTTGCCTTAATTCACTTGCACTTTCATTTCATTAAACAGCGTGTAAGCAGTATCAGATAGATTTGTGTCGTTATATCATTCGGCTATTGGTCCTCGACCAGTAGTGATATATTGCATTGATCTTGATGAAGGTAATTTGCAAAACAAAATTTATAAGGGAAAACACTTTTTTTATTAAAATGACGCTGCATCCTGTGTCAATATAAAAGCACAGAATAGAATTGACCTTCGATAAAGGGAAAAGTAATTGTTGTCTTATATTAATGTATTTTTCACAGTCAAAACATGCTTTCGGAACTCATATGAACACCAAACTTTGTAGTGAAATCACTAAATGTTCTCCTAAATGATTTCGAAAACAAGGGCTGTTTGTAAAACATGCATGCCCCCCATATGGGCTGTCAGTTGTAGTGGCAGCCATTGTGTGAATACGTTTTTTGTCACTGTGAACTTGACCTTTGACCTAGTGACTTGAAAATCAATATGGGTCATCTGTCAGTCGTGATCAATGTACCTTTGAAGTTTCATGATCATAGGCCTAAGTATTCTTGAGTTATCATCAGGAAACCATTTAACTGTGTCGAGTCGACGTGACCTTGACCTTTGACCTNTGTGCAAAACAATATACCCCCTCTTCTTCGAAGGGGGGCATAATAAGAAACTATAACATAAAAGATTTAGCAGACATATTAGTGACAACAATATAGCAATAAAATTCTTAGCACAATTAACATGTAAAAGTTGTATTTAAATGGCTCTTGTGATATTTAAAACAATGTTAAACATGGCACAAACATCCAAAATTAATAACTGATAAAGCATAGGATAAAATCAATATTATGCGCAAACTAACATTAAAGCTTGACCGAAAATCGATTGAAATCATATATAAATCCTTTATTCGCCAACTTATGGAATATTCAGATGTTTGATGCCACAATTGCACACAAGCAGAAAACTATTAACTTGATAATACATGTATTCAAAACGAAGCAGCGTGAATTGCCACGCGTTCCCTCTTTGTAGTAATGACGTGTAAGTTCGGTTATGTTGATCAATTTGTATATAACATGTATTATTGAAGATACATACATTAAGACTCGAACTCCGCGAGTTTGGTGTGTCGCCTGATGGTAATGGGTTAACCAAGATGTTGGCCCATTTCAATAAGTCTAAGTCTAAAATAAGGTGAAGGTCAAGGTCAAAATGAGGTTGTGTGATGCTGGTGTGTGCAGGGTGATGAGAGACAAAATCCATGCAAGTATCAAAGCTCTGCAGCAAGCGATATTGATGTCAGACGAAACGGTAAAAATGGGTTTACCAAGATTTTCGTACGGACGAACGGACAGGACAAACGCTATATGCCTCCCGCATCGTAGATGCCGAGGGCATAAGAAAAATCTATATAAAAAAATGTTTAAAGTAAAGCTCAAGACATAGTAGTTATGAACCTTTTTTTGGGTCGCGGTCGGAGATTTCGAAATCTAAACGCGGATCCTAAGTTCAAGGTCAAGGCCACATGGGTCAAAACTTTTATGCGCATGGAAAGGTCATGTCCAGATACACATGCGTACCAAATGTGAAAGCAATATCTGAAGAAACACAGACGTTACGAGCTTTTTTTTTAATCGAGGTCGCAGATTTCGAAACCTGAACGCGGATCCCAAGTTCAAAAATTTCATGCGCATTGAAAGGTGTTGTCCAGATATACATGCAAACCAAATATGAAAGCAATATCTGAAGGGACACAGTAGTAATGAGCCTTTTTCGAATTGCGGTCGCAGATTTCGAAACCTGAACGCTGACCNCGGGGCGGGAAAAACCGGGTTTTCCCGGCGGGTTTTCCTGGGGCGGGTTTTTCGTGCCAACCCTGATCTTGCCTGGTGCTTTGATTTGTCTTACCGTTGTTATTGTTAAACTCTATTGTTAAATGCACCTGTCACAATAATAAATAAATTACTTACTTGCTTTCTTATTTACTTCCATCAAATGTCGGACACTGGCACTCACGGGCATGTGCCCTCTCGCTACAATATGCAGAAAAGTAAAATCCATGCGTTATTAAAAACGGTTAAAACGCACATATTATAAAACTATAGGAAAACACACAATAACAATTGTTGGAAAACGAGATGCTATGAAAATATATTCATCACTAACCTGGTATTCTCTTTGCACAGTATCGGCATTTGTGTATGTCTATAAAATATACCAGCTTACATTGAGTATCTTCCATCCAGATAAAATTGTCAATATGATAAATTATATTATCACAATCAAAACGATGTATAACAATGTACGTGCAATACTGTTTTTCATTAGTTTTGCTTCAACAAATTTTATCAGCTCTTGATAAATAATTATTGGTCACATGAGTTAAATTTCGCACAAAGTGTAGCGAAATAAGCATGTACAATTATAATACATACAAAATTGATTACGCAGGTCCATTATGACTTTCGAAGAAAGTTGTGAATTGAAGCTCGAAGGGGAATGATTTCTAGGTGTGGGCAAGCTCGTGAGCGGTACAAATATCTGTGCTAGACATAATCCTTGCGATCTGTGCAGAAGAAAAAGCGACAAGCTCGGGTCAACGGCGAAGGACGAGAATAGACTAAGAAAATGTGTATGTGGGAAATTTTGTTAGAAGAATAAAGATGAGAAGTACTATGAATAGGGGCATCGATTAAAATAAGAATAAACGGCCAAGTAGTCCCGAGATAATTTCAATATAGTGTTTGTAGTTGATCTTCCATCGATAGTTAAAGAAATCACTATTATAATAATTTCCGGCAAAGGAACTTAGGGTGACTTTTGTGTAACATATGTGGAGTGCCTATTAAGTTAAAACAAGAGATGTGTTTGTCAGTAACACAATGCCCCCTACTGCGCCGCTTTGAAATAAAATTTCTATATATCATTTGGCAGATATAGAAATTATCTCCCTTTAAAGCTTGTTACTTCCCTTGGATTTTGTCTTTTGACCTTTGACCTTGAAGGATGACATTGACCTTGACCTTTTACCACTCAAAATGTGCAGCTCCATGAGATACACATGAATGCCAAATATCAAGTTGCTTTCTTCAATATTGCAAAAGTTATGACCAGTGGTAAAAGTTTTCAGACGGACACACAGACTGACAGACAGACGGACTGACAGTTCAACTGCTTTATGCCATCCTACCGGGGTTATTATGATAAAACCTTAAACATACATCTTTTTCAAGAACATGAAAAATAGGATAATACTTGTTTGAATTCCAATTCAGGGATATTACATTACTCGAAATATGTACCAAAGTTCGCATAATCCCGATACTTTGAAATTAGGTGTTAAAAACTCAAAAACGACCAGAGTGTACAGGTTTTTGCGTGGTATTTGGAAAAAAAAAATGTTTGTTCTTTATATATTATTTTACATTTTACAATTTGTTAACTACTTAAAGGGACTTGTTAACGGATACTCGTATTTTTCAAAATTGTCATTTAATATGTTTACTAACACATCTTTATTGTTTAGAATATTCTTTACTTATAATAGCAAGAAAAAACGTGGATTAATAAGCCTTCACCGGAAGCAAAAACGAGTGCGCTATCACTACGCCACGCAATCTGTAATAATTTATTTATTTATAAATTCTATGTAATTTACTTTTGTTTACAACGTTGTATTACTTTACGGATTTCGAATGATGATTATCCTTAAATGAACCAATAATTTTAAAAAAAGCTTAGTCAGTAGTGTTAGTTCGCTTGTTTTAACATTATGTACAAAAAAAAATCATTTTTTAATGATTTTTTTTTTGGAAATCGTCAGTTTGTAAAATGTGAACCATTCCCTTTAAATCATTCTAAAGGTGACATCCGTTTCTCTGGCATGGATTTAGAATCACATATGCATCAGGATCATTCATCATGCTGGCATGCACAACTCATGGAAAGTAAAGCGGCATTGAGGCCTCTGTATAATTCTGCATGCCATAGGGCAAATCATTGCAATCAAATGGAGGTCAGATGATGGCTTCGTCACAGATACAGACACTGTCATAGAATGATGGTCGAGTGTGAAACTGTTTTATTATATACCTTTTTTATGTTCCCAAAAAATACAAGTTGTATCAATCGGTTAAATACGACTGCACAGAAATAATTCCCGTATTATGCTACTCGCTAGATTTCCAATTCCGTATTACCATACAAGCCGAACTACTTTTAATGACGTCACTCTGAATGCAGAAAATTATAAGAGCATCTTGGTTAATTATGAACGCTTAAACTCATTTTTTTTAAACTTAAATGATTCAAAGTTGTATATAATAAAAGGATTATTACGCAAGTCAATTGTTACAAGCGTTTGTATCAGTTTCATGGCTTGTGCTATTTCGTATCACACTCGAGGCTCCGCCGCTTGTGAGATATGTCATCACACAAGCCACGAGACTGATACAAACACATGGAACAATTGACAAGCGTAATATTCCGTATGTATCTGCTCATTTCTATTGAAGATACAGTGGATTTTTACAGCATCTTAGATTCTAAGGGTTGCGCTTGGTCTCTGAACCACGTCTGTTACTGTATCATCAGATGAAAACTGTACGAACACTGTGTATCCTATAGACCAATTCACGCGTGACGTCACGCGCATCTGCGTGTTTTTATCCGGGCTACTCTGGTAGGCAAAAGAAAGACACGATCAAAGGGGAGATATAGAGCGTGATATTTATTATCACGCTCTATATCTATATTAAATACATTATTAATATATTTTGATATGTATACGATCATTTTAATAAACATCCCAAAAGTTGTTGTAGTGTACTCAAACAAATAAGAATGAAAACAAACAATAAATTGATCGATTCCATGCACACAGCATATAATAACTTACCACTATGATAATCCATAATCCATCTGTTATTAAGTATATACAATTGCTGCAACTAAAGAACAGGGTCTGAACTAATAACACTTTGTGTATGTGTTAAGGAATCTTTGAGTATCAGATCAAATTTGTTAAATCGTATAACGTAATTTACCAATTGTTCATCTTATGTACCCCAATATACATTTGATTTATTCATACTCGTGTTTGTTGAAATGTGTTTTCTGGCGCGTATCAATATCAACCACATGACTGTGATGTTGACGAGGTACATTGTGCAAGTCAACTAAAAAAAGTCTTCCAAAACATTGAACTAAATTTTGCAATTATATCATTCTGTAATCTGACCATAGCTGATTCCATCAATGCACTCATTATAAACTCGGTAGTATTATTGGCAAAATATTTTATTTTTAAATGCAAACAGGCAAACAGGAAAAAAACAACC
>VMBQ01003986.1:37004-55989 GCA_007657795.1 Dreissena rostriformis
ATGCTCAATTTCAATTTGCTTTCAGAATATGTTTGTATTAGGAAAATGAAAGAAATATTTTACCGAATATATTGCCGTTATGTCCCGTATTAAGTTATTGTGTTCAGCGAATTATATAATTGTCTGAATTTCTTATTTGCTCAATTTCAATTTGCTTTCAAATTATGTTTGTATAAGGAAAATGAAAGAAATATTTTACCGTACAATAAGTCGTATATCCCTTTTTCAGTGTACCGAGGTGCGTTCGGTGATCGGCCGTTTTTTTGACGTTGACATTTAGTTGTTTTTTTTTCAACCCAATTAGCGGATTAGACTAATCAGTACGATAAAGTCCAACAAGGTGTCAACTGTCTTTATTGGTAACAAAAACAAACATTAAATGTTTCTTAGCTTTAAATCGGGTGCCGTTTGTCCGGGTTTTCAATTTAATCGGGTGCCGATTGTCCGGGTCGACAAATTTACCGGGTGCCGTTTGTCCGCCTCAACAAATTTACCGGGTGCCGTTTGTCCGCCTCAACAAATTTACTGGGTGCCGTTTGTCCGCCTCTGCAAAAAAACACTGGGTGCCGATTGTCCGGGTGCCGTTTGTCCTACAATCGTTTAACCCTGTATAATTTGTGCAACTAGATTTAAAGTTTGTATTCCTCTAAGTATTCCTATGAGGATTTCAGTCTTTGTGCATCAATTCTGAACTTGTCTTGTTATGCATTAAGATCTTATTCCAACATTTATGTATTAGAAACATTAAATTTCACTTAAAAGCAAATGATAACATTTTAAATAACTTCAATTGAGATTACTTGTGTGTGTGTTAATGTGACTTCCATTACTATTTTTAAGTTCACAACTTTTTTTTTTTAATTTACTTTGCACCTTGTGTTAAAATAAACCAAAATAAATCTATATATATATCTATCTATCTATCAATACTTCAACAAAATACATCATAACATTTTATTCTTCATCTTGATCATAAAAAACATACAAATACTAGTACCAGGTGACTGAACATAATTATGTATCAAGAACATATTTTACAAATCAAAACATCAAGCAATCTTTGCACGTCCAGACTGTTTTGAACTTCCAATCACACCATCAGCACCGAGTTTTGCCTCTAAAATCTCCCTTCTTTCGTTGAAATACTGTCTAAACCAGTCAATATGCTCGCGTTTCTGTTGCACTGTTAGGTGTGGGTTTTTCGACAGAGACACAGTCACGAGTTCCATGAAGTGTCGGATTGGCCCTTTCTGCGGGAAGTCTCGTATCTGGTTCTCTAGCAGAACATGCTCATGGAATTTCACCTGCCTTTCTTCCTCCCAGCCTGAAAGCGGACATATAAGCCTCGTTTTGGGAAAATGGGGCTTAATGCATGTTCATAAAGTAAAGTCCCAGATTAGTGTGTGCTGTCTGCACAGGCTTATCAGAGACGACAATTTTGGCTTTTATTGTATTTCCCATTTAAAGAAAGTCTCTTCTTAGCAAAAATCCAGTCAAACGGAAAGTGTCGTCCATGAGTCGGCACAAGCTTATTTGGGACGACATTTTATTCACATGCAATAAGCCCTGTTTTCCAAGAGCATGGCTCATATTGATAAGGAGGTATGCAGGACACACATGACGTATTTCACTAGCTTCAAAATAATGTTCCCACTTAAATTGGCAACTTTGAAAAATAAGAGTTGAGCCACTTGAATCATTTAACCAAATTATTAGCCAATAACTGGTATTAATGACATTATTTTATCTGTCCCATATTCACACTCTCCTTATGGAAAATAAATGTCTTAATATAATAAGTAACTAGCTGTTAATTATAGTTTGACAACGCTTTTTTGTTGATCTAATTTAGTGATGCTGATAACTTAGTATTCATTAAAATAAAGGAAATAACAATACCAAAATAACATATAAACTTATGGAAAACAGCACCCTCTTTATTTTGCTATCAGTAATACAAAATCATATTAAAACAAGAGATGTGTTTGTCAGAAACACAATGCCCCCTACTGCGCCGCTTTGAACTTTTTATATATTTTTTTTTGACCTTTGACCTTGAAGGAAGACCTTGACCTTTCACCACTCAAAATGTGCAGCTCCATGAGATGCACATGCATGCCAAATATCAAGTTGCTATGATCAATATTGCAAAAGTTATGACCATTTTTCGAAACCTAAAGGCAAGTGTGACAGAATTACAGAAGGACAGACAGAAGGACGGACAGACAGACGGACAGTGCGATCACTATATGCCACCCTACCGGGGGCATAATTACTGCTAGCCTCAACCTTTTAGGACATCTTCAATTGAAGACAATTTTAGGAAAGGTTTAATGTCTAGTACTAAATCCAAGTTTTGTTAACAGTGAAATGCTTATAAGCAAGCTTTAGAAAAAGGATCTTCATATAACAATCAACCACTTTTTAAACAAAACAAGTTTGAGGTGTCAGCAGGGATAAGTGGATAGGGCTGCATGAGTGATCATTGAGTAGTTGTGGAAATTTAATTAACAATATGACAGAAGTTATATCATTTGTACAAAAATTAAACTGAAAACGACGTATAACACTTGCCACACATGCTGTACTACTTTTAAGCTTCAGAACCTACCTGCTTCATTATCAATTGGGAATGTCCAGAGCTTTCCCTCCTTTGTCCACTGTATCATCTCCTCAAAGCCATTCTGTGGAGGGAATTGTGTCACGGCTTGTCTCCGCTCCTCGGCCACTATATCCAGCAAGCTCTTCTTGGCTACAATATGAACCTTGTTCTGGGAAAACTGGGCTTAATGCATGTGTGTAAACAGTCATACCAATCCGCACTGTCTAATCAGGGAGGACACTTTCAGCTTTTAAGAAACTTTTCGTTTAAAGGCAGTCTCTTCTCAAGAAAAATCCACCTTTGGAGCACAGTGTTTTCCCCGATTAGCCTGTGCAGACTAAACAGGCTAATCTGGGACGGCACTTTATGCATATGCATTTAGTCCAGTTTTCCCAGAACGAGACTGATATTATATGCAGTACATGAAAACAGTCTTCACATAATTGACGGTTTTAATCCACTAGCCTAAATTATTATGTTATCATTTATTAAAGTGAACAGAAAATCTTCATTATGTATGACGTAATAAATTTCTGAATAACATTTCACTTGCACTTTGCTGTCAGTTTTATAGAAAGGGTGAAGACTTTGCATTTAACAATATTGTATAAGTTTATTATATGAACAGTCAACTAATTTTCATGATTTTATGATTTTTGTCAAACCTTTATTTTGCATATACCAGTTAAATGAAAACCACTTCAATAAAATTCTTAAAAAAAAAAAAATGAAAACCAAGTTTACAATTTTATGATGCTTTACCTTGTGAAAAAAAATGTTGGCTACAACAATTTATCAATGGTTTAGAGTTCTAATGCATGACATACAGATAAACATATTTTTCCAAATTCTGCAAGTATTATGCGATTTTTTTCTATAATCATATACTATTACTTTATGCTATTTCTTATTATAAAATATTCCGCGGCAGAACCAGAAACTGTGTTATAATTGACAAGCAATGCCTTAGTATCAAGATGATACAATAGGCTTACTTTTGCATTTTTTAATAAAAAAATTCAGGTATGACCCTTCTTGCAAGTAAATGGCATGTTGTGATTAAAGAATGTCTGCAGACAGGCAAAGTACCTTAAACAGTCTCCAAAATATGTTTGTACTGTTTATGGAGGAATTAACAATGAAGCCTTTCTAAATATGAGCTCTTGATCCCCTAAAGAACGTTTTGAAAGTGTTACGCCCAACAACATTTGTTGTTTTACATTCTCTGAAATATGTGTCTGGTATAACATACAGGTTGATGTAGTTTTTACGGTCTCCTTTTTGAAGATTCCCAACGGTGTCCCTGAGAAAAGGTTCATACTGTGGGACCTGAAAAATGAAACACAAAATAGTTTTCTTTGAAGGATATTAATCTTAATTATGAATATGATGATTCTCAAATTAGAAAACATGCACACTTAATTTTTATGTATATTATAACAATTTAAGCAATTTGTTTTTTATTTAATAAATAATGTTCCTTTAACCCTTTGCATGCTGGGAAATTTGTCGTCTGCCAAAACGTCATTTGCTGAATTTCTAAAATAAGCATTTTCGTCGATTTTGTCAAAGAATACTATATATCAGAATAGCAAACAGTTTGGATCCTGATGAGACGCCACGTTCTGTGGCGTCTCATCTGGATCCAAACTGTTTGCAAAGGCCTTCAAAATTCGGTTCCAGCGCTCAAAGGGTTAAATAAATAAATATACAACTCAAATATTAATGTAACCAATTTTTCAGTTTTAAGTTTATCAATCAATTTTAATTATCAACAAATATCATAATATGAACAAAAACAAGGTACAAAACATCCTGATTTCTCAATTATAAAAAAATATTCTACAATGTATAATTAAAAGTCCAATTTTTCCAGAAATCTTTTCTGACCCAACAGAATGAATTTGTCCCTCTAATTAAGACAGAATGTAAAGTCAAATATTTCTAGTAACAGTAAAACCCGTACCTCTCCTCATCTTCGAACGCTGTGAAATTTTCTTCATCTGAAAAAAACGGTTTATTTTGTGAAAGATCTCTGTCTATACTATGATACATTTTATGTCGTTTTTCCCTAAACTACAAATATATTCCCTTGTGAATGTCCCAATCCACATTTAAGTAACAATTCCATCTCCAATTTTTTAGTGCACCAAAATCTTCAAAGCAAACGAATGTGCGATTCACAAGATATAGTTATAACTCTTTACTTATGATGTTTTCTATATAGTATACTGATATGACACAACACAAAATTAGTTGAAAATGCCAAGTGTCATCAGTTCAATGCATGATTGAACATTTTCAGGACAATAAACGAGTCGTGTTCTGAGAAAACTGGGCATAATGCATGTGCGTAAAGTGTCGTCCCAGATTAGCCTGTGCAGTTCGCACAACCTAATCAGGGACGACACTTTCTGCCTAAATTGGATTTTTGATAAGAAGAGACTTCATTTAAACGAAAAATGTCATAAAAGCGTAAAGTGTCGTCCCACAGTTTTCTCACATACACATTTATGTATTTCTATTCATTATGCCCTCCTCCGAAGGGGCCAGCTTATTCACCTGTCTGTCAGTTGGTTGGTCGGTCGGTCCGTAGACTATTTTTTTCCACATAATATCTAGAGAATAATTCCAGGGCTTTTTTTCCCCTTTTTGGGAAGATAGCCCATGGCTTTGGATTTGGGAATTTTATTGGCATTTTCAAGAAATTGGGAAAATAAATTCAGTAGCCTTCTTTTGTAGCACTTTAGTATAACCATATATATTGATATAACTCTGTATAATAATTAAAACTAAAATCATATAAATCATTATTATGTACTTTGTAACATGTAATTGAAATAAAATTGTGATAAAATAATCATTAGACACTTCTAAAAAAATAAAAAATAAAATAAAAAAAATAATTGGGATTTTTTTTCCAAATTTTGGGAAAAAAGTATACCTTTTGCCATTGGGAACATAGCCGTTATTCGGCTATAAAATCGGGCCAAAAAAAGCCCTTCAATACTCTGAATTACCAATATGAAAATCATGATCTTCACAACACTTGGACTTATGAACATGCAAGTGGTATAGCGCTCTATTTTGATAACACTTCATGCAAATGGGTATACTGGTTACATGGTAGGAAAAGAACATGCATTGTGATTTTGAGGAAACCAGGTCTTAGGTCAAAGTCACATGTATAAATATATTGGTTTCCACATGCTACCTAGAGAACACTCTGATGTACAATAATCTTACTTGGCTTGCTGGTTACTTGGGAGGAAAGAATGCCAATTAATTTTGAGGTCATAGGTATTATATAACTTTATTTCCTCCAAATACATGAAGAGGTCACAGATGTTAGTAACAGGAAATTTGTTTCCTCACAATATCTTGAGAATGCATTGACCTACGATCATGCAAAATGGTGTAGCAGTTACTTTGGTACAAAAAGAAGAGTTTAGAGAGGGGCTGCACAGGATAATCTGGGACGACACTTTACGCACATGCATTAAGCCCCGTTTTCCCAGAGCGAGGCTCAAATACTTGTTATTAAAATATGACCTACCTTTATGCTTGGCCCCTCTAAGGGGTTGTACAGATCTCTGTTCTTTCTTCACATCAAACTTGAGACCCTTCATTAGGGACCTAAAACCAAGGGTTTACTTTTTTTTGGTTTCTCCATGAGCTTTAAAAAAATTCAGAAATTTCAGTCACATAACAGCAGTCATTTTACCTACTTTCACATTCCTAGGCAAGCTATGTCCATCTTTACAAGTGTTTTACCACTACCGAAATCAGGGAATTGACATTTTGCTTTACTGATATACTTTTTTTTTTTTTGTTTTTTTATATAGGCTATCTGGTTGTTTTCTTGGTAATACAAAGTTGTATCTTCTCAGTAAATATATAATGTCCATGATAAATTTCTGAATTCAATACTGCATAACTTTGCATTAAATGCTATATATTACAGATGGACTGAAAGTTGATTTCCTAGCACCATGCGCAAAAAATAGTAATATAACAAGGATACATGTATAAGTAAAACTGATGGATGCTCCCCAATGATGCTTTGTGGATATATGAGTTAATTGTGTTGACAAAAAAGTGACCTTGAGAAAATCTATTATTAGCCTCGGTGACCTTGACCTTGACCCCAGTGACCTCAAACCTCATCAAAAGGTAGGTCCATGCAAGGTACCTACATGCCAAATATGTAAGAGATCGGTAAAATATTGAAGGCGCTATGAGAAACTAATAAAACAAGAAACCGTCAGAGACGGGTGATGCTCCCGAAAGGTTTTTTGTCACAATATTGCACTATATATTCAGATAAAAGGAAACGTCTTGAGGGGCATAACTTTGGACAAAATAGTACGATGGATGGTTTAACAACTTAAAAGAACAGCAGATTTTATATTTTGTTTTCATGGACGTATGAAGATAAATTTCAAAGGGCCATAACTCTCTAAACAAGAAACCGTCGGAGACGGGTGATGCTCCCCAAAGTTTTTTTTTTGTCACAATATTGCACTATATATTCAGATAAAAGGAAACGTCTTGAGGGGCATAACTTTGGACAAAATAATACGATGGATGGTTTAGCAACTTAAAAATTTCAAAGGGCCATAACTCTCTAAATAAATCATCTAACCAGAACCCACTAATAACATGCGCATCTCCTCAAGGTAGTTAAGCTTCCCATAAAGCTTCATTGAATTCCAGTCAGTAGTTGGGGAGAAATAGCCCGGACAAGAATTGCACTATATGTACAGTTTATAGAAAATTTCAAAGGGCCATAACTCTGTGAAAAATCATCCGACCATAACCGGCTGATAATATGCACATCTCCTGTTGGTAGTGAAGCTTCCCATAAAGTTTCATTGAATTCCAGTCATTAGTTGCTGAGAAATAGCCCGGACAAGAATTGCACTATATGTACAGTTAATGGAAATTATTAAAGGGTCATAACTTTGTGAAAAATCATATTACTAGAACCCGCTGATAATATGCACATCTCCTCTTGGTAGTGAATCTTCCCATAAAGTTTCATTGAATTCCGGTCATGAGTTGCTGAGAAATAGCCCGGAAAAGAATTGCACCATATGTACAGTTAATGGAAAATTTCAAAGGGCCATAACTCTGTGAAAAAAACATCCGACCAGAACCGGCTGATAATATGCACATCTCCTCTTGGAAGTGAAGCTTCCCATAAAGTTTAATTGAATTCCGGTCATTAATTGCTGAGAAATAGCCCGGACACAAATTGTACACGGACGGACGCACGGATATATATATAACAAAATAATATATGGGAAGCATATATATATATGGGAAGCATAAAAAGTTCACTTTATTATTAAAAGCATTCTAATATAAAGTGAATTGAAACTAAAATCTTTTTTTTCCTACAAGCTTTTAAGCATCATCTCTATTACCTATTCCCCAGACACCTGCACAGGGAGACATGCTACATACATGTATGTTACTGTATATAAAAGCTGGCTGTTTTGAAGTTTAATTAATTAATTAACAATCAAATATTTAAAAAATCAATTTATTTATATACCTTATAACAAAAATATTTTAGTGAAAATCTCTGCAAGTTACTACCGTAGTTTTTTTTGGGTCTCGTCTGTTCCCTGTGGTGGTTTCCCGTCTCTTTGTTCAGCAGTGGTTTTCTTCTGTGCGAGGAGGCGTGACAGCAGGGCAGACTCTGTCTTCTTCTTATCTCCTGGGAGATGGTCGGCCACCAGCTTTGCTGCTGACACCAGCTTTTCATCGAGGCTGAATAAAGTTGGAATAATTTCATGTTTAGTAAGTTCACCGAATCTTAATTTTGTGCAGAATTGGAAAACGAAATGGCTAATGTAATGATTTTTATATGATACATGTATATTCATATTTGTTACTTGGTTATTATCTTGCAAACTTAAAGTCAAATAGCACTAGTAATAAGCTTATGTGTTTACATATTGTATCAAACAACAGTGTTGATTTCAAAATTAAGTAAAGTTTTCTGTAAAAAAATAATCTGTGCAAACTAGCTGCTTTATTAAAATACTAACAAACTAATAACCTTTCACTATTTTGATTTTAAACTCATTTGTGCATTTTAATTTTATAAAAAAATGAAATAAGACTTGCACAAAAAAAAAAAAAAATTAAGACTAAGTAATGCCGAAAATCTTGAAAAGTGCTTTTTTTTTTTAAAGGTGTTGCTTTAAATAGTGAAATATAATAACATTTTAACAATAAGTCCTACCATGTAAAGTGTTAAACAATGACTTTTTGTACTGATATGTGTGGTTTTAACACTCCGGCTGTGGTCTATAAGGTTTAATTTCCTGTTGTTTGGAAGAAAAATTTAAGAAAAAAGTAAATTAAAAACTGTGAAAACTATGCAAAATATATTTACACTTCTTTTTCAGTATCTGAATCCGAGCTGCTATCGCTGCTTGAGCTGCTGCTGTCAGAAGATTCTTCTGTCACTGATTCTGCTGTTGTCAGTTTGTTAGAACTGTCCTTAACCTTCTTGTCACTATTGGGTGGGTCTTTATCGCTTTCTTTGCACAAGCGAACACTTGTAGACAAACTTCGTAACAATGCAGCATGGCAAAGCGTTAATCTTGAAATAAAAAATAGCTCCAGGTAATAAACAAACATATATTTATGGAATAAAGCTTACATAAGTTGAGGAATATCAGATACACATTTTCAAAAAAACATTCTCATATGCTTATATTATTCTGTGGTACATCTTAGTCCATGTACAATCAATTTTAGTCAATTATTTTCTAAAGTAAATAAAGCATATATATGGCTTCTAGAGCAGTAAAAAGGTTTTTATAAGATTTCACCTGGTGGCCAATTTTTTGGAGGCATGTGACCCAGATTCAAACTAAGCTTGAATATTATGAAGATAAACATTGCAACCAAATTTAACCAAGATTGAATAATAAATTTGGCTTCTATTTACTAGTAACAATTTTTTTATACGATTTGACCTAATGACTTAGTATTTGGACCCACATGATCCAGACCTGAATTTCGCTAAGAAATGGTAAGGATAAACATTCTGACCAAAGTTTGATAATTATATGATGAAAAAGGTGGACTTGAGAGAACATGTAGCAACCAGGCCTCGCAACTAACTTTTTTTTCAACTAGCCCATTCGGGCTAGTAAATGCAGAACCTACTAGCCCTGACCAATCTTTCATGTGCCCTGACGGTATTATCAAAACACTTATATTTATCATAGAAATAAAATAGGTACTGACGTGTTTTCTCGATAAAAATATGTTTCAAATCTATTTCGAGATATGATCCGTTAAAAAGCGTTTGTTGTCTCCGACTTCACTCTGGGATTTAATTGTCATCTGATCGTACTGTATTCAGATTTTTACATCTTTGAAAAGCTTATTGAAAATGCCAATTGATATATTCCTCGAGGAAAGCATGGGCTTTATAATTTGATTGATGAATAAAAACTTTGTAGCGCATTTAAAAATCGGTGTTGCATTTTCTAGATTGTGGTGACTTTTTCTCTGCATTAAAAGCAAGTCGTGTACGCTGTATCTACAGCGCTACAGTCATTGAGATAGGTCAGTATTAATCTGTGACATTTACAGTTATTGTATACACCTTCATGTGGGGACGCGTGTATTCGGCTGCCTGAGCGCTGATTGGCTGATATGATTACCAAGAATGTGATTGACAGCTGGCATCATGCCTTTCATGTTAGACAAGTGGGGTTGTTGTTTGTCGCACTACACAAGCTTGAATGGGATGTACAAAGAAGGCACAAAATCTGGACCAAACTGGATTTAGTTATGAATGTCGGATTATACAGAAAAATTAAATGCGTGAACAAATTAAGTGTCCACGGCCGACTCGTGAATTTAATTAACTCGGTGGAGTAAAGGTCAAATGTACCGAACCCGGATTGACGCATACACCTTTTGACTCGCCGCGAAAATGAAGGGAATCACCGATATTTATTTGTTTACATACGGAAGAAAATTCTGCAAGGAACACAGGTGGATAATCCCAATTTTTGCCATGATTATGTTGGACCAATCAAAAGCGGGATAAATAATGGGCGATTATGATTGTATTTCACGTTCGCAAAAGTGCGTAGTCCGCCGAAATTCGATAAATAATTTTAATTTGATGGGAAAACCTGAAAATATTTTATGGGACATTTCGGGCCAACAAACTACGAATTTCCATCGGCCCTTGAATCTCAGAAATCTGTGTAAATACTGCTGTAAAATATACTGTCCTAAAATTGAGAGTAATTAACTATGGACGAAAACCCGTCCAGTGAGTATGTCTGTAAAGTCCAGTATGTCTGTAAATTTATAATCACGAAACAAGACCTGTCACCATAGGATGACATATGCCTCCTTTTTGCACATTTGTGTAAACCTAAACGCAGTGTTTTTCCACATTTTTCGAAACCTAAATGCAAAGTGTGACGGAATTTCAGACGGACAGTGCGATCACTATATGCCCACCTTCGGGGCATGAAAAATTATCAATTATCTTGGACAAATAAGGGGGTGTCCGAAAAATAAGTGTCCGAAAACTTGCGTAATTACGGTATCACCGATCTGATGATGTATGAGAAGTAGGCAAATTGTGCAGATGACAAGTGTTTGGATTTTCTTTTACTAAATTACCTGTTATATTTAGATGCACATAAACATTGGTGTAAAACACGAAGTTGATTTATTTTGCACAGAGAACGTTGGAGGGTCGTCATTTTATCCGGTGCAAGGAAGGTCGTTACCAAGTCTAACCGGTCACAAGTCAAGTTGGTCTACTCTATACAGGAATTCCCTGCCCACGGGGATTTCCGTTTGAAACTGCATTCACAAATGCATATGCAATCATTCAAGATCAGGGAGACTTTCTTGTTTATCACCTAGTTGTATTATCTAGCGTTTAGTTTAAAATAGTTTATATATTTTTGATCGATTACATTTGAAACGCTTTCGAGTCCGTTTCCTGGGTCTTGAACCTGTTCTTGGTGATACAATAAGAACGCGCCCACAGTGGGTATCGAACCAGGGAATTCCCGATCGCTAGGCGGACACCATATTCATAACTGCGTTATTGTCTACATAATTGACGACGAGATGACATGTTGCATGCACGATCGGTGTCCCTTTCATAAAGATCATGGTCATGCTAGAGGTCATATTTTACATATGAACATAATGCAGCTCGTACGCACATATAATGCGCCGTAGATCATGCAATTATACAATAAATTTTCAAACAAATAAATAACTATGGAGCCAGCGTGTGGAAAGTCGAACAACAGACCATTTCTATCATGAAATGTCTGAGCATGTAATTTGAAAGAAAACTCATCTTGCCGTTACTGTAGAGGAAACGAAAGAGAAAACGCTACAGAAATAACATAAGCTCCACAAGCTTATACTTCACAAGATCGAGTGGTAGGCGCGTATTACTTTAGATTTGGTTACTGCGGCATCTGGTTATTCCACAACCGTATACTAAACACGATCTATTGGTCGCCTGGCATTTGTATACAATCTCAGCCGATCATGAGAGTCGCCTTTATTGTATCACTTGGCTCGGCTATCATCACGTGGTTGGTTATGACGACAGGGAATTGATCCAGCTATGCTGGTTCCAGTCAAATCTCTACGCGGAGGTTGGACGTTAATTATTTTCCTCATGAGCACCTTCTTGAGCACCTTCTTGAAAGAGATTTTGAGGTGCGGTATAAACTGCAGCTTTAAGCGCAGCCTGCATATTGCAGCTACCCGGTTAGCGCAGTGGGTTCTCGCGCTTCCCACCTAGGCGACCCGGGTTTCTTCCGCGTTCTCGGAAGCATTTGGGTATGGTTGGTGGTCACCATACCGGACAGTTGAGGTTTACTCCGGGTACTCCGACATCCCCTCACAACACAAGACAAAACCAAAATGAAAAATTTTCCAGTAACATACTTCAAAAATCGTTTTTTTTCTTCTAGTGGTACCGGGTTTGAATCCCGGAAAGGCAATATTTTTAATCAACCATTTTTCTTGCTATTATAATCCACCTAAGACTACTGAAAACATGATAGATTTGCCAGTAAACTAAGACTTAGGCATTATCCCAGTGTTAGGCTTTGGAGATACCATAACGAAAGATGAAAGCATATTCCCCCTCAAGAAAAATGTAAGTGCACATTGCAACACCAATTTCAATCGTTTCATGTGTTATACTATTGTGAATTCAAATTACCATTTATAATGGTTTAAAAACGCAATACGTGTTACCAAAGTTCTTTGTACATTGTTTTTAGGCATGTCAAAAAGTTTCTATATTTTTTCTCAAAAACAACAAGCATCGCATGGATGTGTTCTACTAACTGACTTGTCAAAGCCTATGTTATCAAAAATGTGTTGTTCGACAATATTATGCATTTCCGAGGCATCTATTTAAGTGCAATTCACATGCATCTGCTTTAAAAAATATATTATTAAAGCAAAAATAAAAGTGAATAACAATACAGAATATTGTTTCACTTAGTTTAATCATCTTTCTATTGAATGATTCAGTTTAAACTGTATTTTATTTGCTTACAATACCAATATGTATTTCCTACATGTATATATAAATACATACGGAATATAACGCTAGTCAATTGTTCCAAGAGTTTGAATCAGTCGAATGGCTTGTGTGATTGCGGAGCCTCGAGTGTGATACGAAATAGCGCAAGCCACGAGACTGATACAAACACTTGGAACACTTGACTAGCGTAATATTCCTTTTATTATATACAAGTTAACAACTAACGAAAACAGTTATCAATTGTACTTTTTTGCTTTAACAAAACTGACGAAACAATGACTAAAATGTTACGTCATTAAATGTGACGTCATTAAAATGTGACGTCATTAAATGGGTCGAAGAAAGTAGTCCGGCTAGTATGGTAATACGGAATCGGAAAACAGCGAGTATAGCAAAGATTGATACAACCTGTATATATTTTGTTAAAAGCATTAAACAGGTATATAATAAAATAAAATATCATTTTGACGTCCAGACATATGACTTTCGATTGTTTTACTTTCGCACAAAGTTAATATTTTAGTAGATCTACCACATCTTGGTGATCGTAACGATCAAGTTACCAACGAAGAAGACACTATGAGGTCAATCGGGCCTCGGTACGGAATACCGTTAAAGCCATCGAGGTAACACATTGACGAGAATGCGAGAACGCGATAGTACGATGGCGATAGTGCGACAATACGATTGCGACAGTGCGATAGTACGATGGCGACAATGCGATAGTCATATCGTACTGTCGCCATCGTATTGTCGCACTGTCGTCATCGTATTCTCGCACTCTCGTCATCGTATTCTCGCACTTTCGTCATCGTATTCTCGCACTCTCGCATTGTCGCCATCGTACTATCGCACTGTCGCCATCGTATTGTCGCACTGTCGTCATCGAATTTTCGCACTCTCGTCATCGTATTCTCGCACTCTCGCATTGTCGCCATCGTACTATCGCACTGTCGCCATCGTATTTTCGTACTGTCGCCATCATATTTACTTAACTTAAAGTTAATGCCATTTAAAAAAAATGCGAAAATCTGTGAACAAGTCCATTTAAGTATAAACGCTATGTGGTGATAATGTGCCAAATATAAAGGGACTCACACAAACTGTATGAGCCCAGGCAGAATTAGAATTCTGTTTACGCTATTCCACACTAAATAGATAATCAATTAAAGTACATGTTGATGTACACGAGGCAAAAATTTGAAGATTGTACGTGTTCTGTTTCGCGCAGTTTTAGTATTTTTTCAAGTGTGTGTGCGTGCGTGCGTGCATGTGTGTGTGTGTTCTGTACTTAAAAACATTTAATATTTTTTTCCAACCAAGTGTTGAAAATGTAATGCATTTGGTTTTATATAAATCGTGCAACTGAAATTGAAGAGTTATAATCATAGCATATCATAAATACCGGTAACACAGGCTTCCAGCTCGTAATTATTTCCCAGAGGTTCTGTAATCCTTTAAAATTGCGTTCTTTAACGTTTCTTTGGGGCTCTGTATCACCTTAACCCATTTATGTCTAGCATCTAGAAAATAAGGCTTTGGCAAACAGCGTAGACCCAGATGAGACGCCGCATGATGCGGCGTGTCATCAGGGTCTGCGCTGTTTGCTTAAAGGAATTTCTGTAAGAAATATTCTAAATATAGAAATAAATATGCAAGACATCCCTAATTTTGGAAATAATTTGATCCAATTAAGAAGAATCGGAGAGTTCACTAGGCATAAATGGGTTAAAATAGGTATACAATGTAAATATACCATACTTAACAGATGCCTTGCAGATATTTGCTTAACCTTACTACAAAGAATTGATAAACATTCGAGATACGAGTGTATATGTATTACTTTGTCAACATTTAACACAATAACTGATAATATGGTTTAAAAAGATAATGTAGTTTAAGTAGCACATCTGATTGCCATGTCCATATTCATTTGAAGCGAATGCGTGGTTGAGTGATAAAACTGGCGCCATGCGCCAAACAATCGATTCCCCGCTAAAACTCTATCCTTTTAACTACTATGTTGCACATGATATTTGCAATATGCTTAAGGCCGAGAACTAAAACACCAATGGTCGTCTGTGGAACGGGGCATCTCCTGTATATCGCACTATACCCCGAAATTAAATAACAAGTCTTCTGGTGGCGATGGCCATTTTGCAAATTACCTTTGCACTCGATCAACTAAACTCTCAGACAACATTGCAGAAAGATTGTACCTTGTACATCTTACAAACCAAACTATATAGTTTATAAACCACTATCAATGTTTAAAATTCGCGTTAATACTAATGAGTTGATAATTATTTATCAAAGAGTTTCTGTATATCCGATATCGTATATTTCATGTGTACACGATATCGTTTAGATTCTGCATACACGATATCGTATATAGTTTCTGTATACATGATATCGTATAGTTTCTATATAGACGATATCGTTAAGTTTCTGTATAGACGATATCGTATAGTTTCTGTATACACTATATCGTATAGTTTCTGTATACGCTATATCGTATAGTGTATGTATACACTATAGTATTAGTTGGTGAGGCCCTAGAGCAAACGAAGCAAGAATTGCTCCGCAGGTCATGTACATGTGCACTTCAAGATGACTGCAAGGACATTTTATCAGTAGTACAATTGGTGAATTACAAGAATTGTAAAATTTTACAAAGGCGGAACTTTTAAAATTGATTTTTTTTATATTTTTTTTTTAAGAATCACATATACGTTCTAGCAGATATAAAGAATTAAAATAACTTAACAAAAATGCCGCACTTGATTTTCAAGAACCGAGATGGAAACTACAATACGAGTCGTTATGGCACAGGCGATAACGACGCCACAACTTGATAATATAACAAACAGAAGAAAACGCAGTAAGTTATGTTCTAAAGATACATTGAAACGAGATCAACAATATATATATATAGGGAATTAAATTGTATTATTTTGTGTTCCTTCAAATACTAATTTATATGCTATTTGTATTGATTACAAAACATACTAAAACGGTTTTATATATAACTAGCTACATTGTTTAAATATGAGATAACTAATTTTGATTAAATATCTGTGAGGTGCATCCATAACTAGATTTATAATATTAATTCGATAACCACTGACTATTTTGATGTATTTTATATTATCGTTTTGCTCATCACAAGCACCAGTAACGTGTATGTGTACTACAATTTTGATCTGTATCACCGGAGGATCTTTAAAAATGCACTACACTTTATTATATCAAAAGCAGGCGATGTCTCGGTTCATCTGTGAACATCGGTTATACTGAGTCTGAGCTTAGTCTCGAGACTCAAAGTAACTCAAGCACGTTTGCTGTGGCACTAAACAAAACGTTTACATTCATGGAAAAGGTATGTCTGGATCGGGTGGGCGAATGAGCCATTGTGCGTACCAGTGAGTAAGTTAGCCAGCGATCGAGTCAGTCAGTTTATTAGTTAGTCAGTCATTCATTCAGTCAATAAATCAGTCAATTAATTAGAAAGTCAATCAGTTAGTAATCCAATCATCTAGTAAACAGTCATTAAGTTATTGTCTCCGTCCCTGTCAATCATCCATAAATTCGCTTAGACCATAAGTAATTCACGCACGCAGTCATTAATTATCTCATATTACTTCTCACAATGCACAATTAATGAAATAATTTATGTAGATATAAATATCTATAAAAACAGTCATTTGTTTGCAAGTTTGCTTCCAAGTGGTTCCATTCTGTTCGCATTTATATCATACAAAAACATATCAACTAACACCAAGAGAAAACCATCGCAAATATAGTTACAATGAAAACAATACAACATGACCTCGCAATCTGAATCAAATACTTAAAGTGTCCGGAGTTCATGACATGTGTCTAAGTGTTGTTATGAAGAGCATCCTTGTGAAAAAAGAATGTATACATAAAATGCCAACAGCTATCAGCTTACAGCTTAGTATACATCTTAGTACACTTAACAGATCTGAATAATTTATCTTTTATTAAATAATTCTACAAGTATTTAATCTTAAAATTCAGTAACAGCTATTTTTTTTTTGCTTTGCCGTTTCAATCTTATTTCCTTTAATCATGAAGTGTTTCGATGAACCTAATTTGATTCCTTACATGAACACATAAAATAAAGAGGCAATACTAAAATAACGATTGAACCGACCTTCTTTGGGCGAAAACATGGTATGAAATGTGTCGTGTTCTGAGAAAACTGGGCAAAATGCTTGTGCGTAAACTGTCATCCCAGATTAGCCTGTGCAGTCCGCACAGGCTAATCAGGGACGACAATTTCCGCTTTTATGGAATTTTTCGTTTAAATGATGTCTCTTCTTAGCGAAAATCCAGTTTAGGCGGAAATTGTCGTCCCGGATCTGGGATGACACTTAACGCACAATCATTTTGCCCAGTTTTCTCAGAACACGCCACAAATAGGAGGCCTTCAGTGTCGACGTGAAATATTGAAAATACAATGCAAACTAAAAAGTAAACCAGGATTTATTGAGTTTTCATCCAACAATACATGACTATAAAGCGGTATAGAACGTGCACATGAACTTCGTTTCACATACATGTGCTACTTTAAGGTAAAATATAATTATTTAATTATCAATAACAATAAAACATTAAATTAACGTTTTAATATTTAACTTTTTAAAACATGCAATTAGCTGAAACAATATTAAACAAATGTTAGGAAATGAAAAATAAAAAACGTTATCGGATCTATGCGGGACACATAGATCTAGTTGCTGTACATGTCGAACAAATTGCCTATCAACATGAGAGCTTGTAACGATTTAGTCTCTTAATGTCAACATTAAATGGGGGGGGGGGCGTCTCAACATAAGCTTACATATTTATCTCCATCTATCTTCTGCTAAATAACAGGTATACCTGTCGACTGCGGGATATGTTCAAAAGCGAAATATAATAGCAATTCAGAAACATGCGCTATTTATATATACATATAAAAAGTGAAGCAAACTATATAAATTGAACTTTATTTCCTGTGTTATAATTTTGATTTGTTTGAAAAGGTTTTTTGCGTTTCTGTTGAGTCAACACATTAAATCTAAAACAACTCTTTATACCGATTATATGTTATCCGGTAAATGTTAAGGTTACAAGTAAAGATTTTGGGTGATTTATTTGATATTGTTGATGATACATCTTCAGCCGACATTCATATTTACCCCCGATCACTCGGGTATAAGTCGCCTGTTCACACTCGGCACCGCAGTATGCAACCACGGACTTTTGTCTTATTTCCCACACATGTACTCATTTTCACTCCTTGGTGGAGAGAAGCAAGCGCTTGATTGGTCAGAACAAATAGAGTGATCTGAGCGGGATTCAAACCAGGGACCCTCCGATTCCTACACTTAGGCGAGAAACCACTATACTTGTCTACTTGAAATGGATAATAATAAGAATAGCGTTGTGTTTAACTTTTAATGTCGTCCTTTTCGAATCATAACAAAATATATCTCAAACAATAATAACAATGACGTACATATATGTGACGTTAGCCGGCGGCGTCAAACGACGTCGCGCCAAATTCCCAACATTCTCCGGGCCGCGAAATGTTAATAAACACGAACAACAATATGATTATTTAAATACAATAATTAAATCTACTGATACACTTGAAATGTAAAATGTCCATAACACTGGGAAGAGTTTAACACTTGATTGCACAATTAAAAGTCAGTTGTCGTCACATTGTACTTCTAGCGGGTATAGTTTTACAATAGGTCTGGTGGTGATTCCACCTGATGTACGGA
>VMBQ01003986.1:59668-91343 GCA_007657795.1 Dreissena rostriformis
TTTTGTCCAGTTTATTTGCACCCCTGGGGTATATGAAAGGTCCATAATTTATCCAGATTTCCAAATATGGGCATGCAGTTGGTGTGTACAGATGCAGTAAAGGTGTTTAAAGTTTAAACAAGATGAAATAAGTTTTATTTTACAGACATTTATTTTTTATGACTTGTTATCTATGGAAGAGCGCCATGAAATGTAACTGGTTTCAGCCAAGTAGAAATTGGGTTTGTTAAAAACATTAGCGCACCTGTAATGGGCACCTTTCCAAATATAATCTAATGTATTATTTTCTTAATTAGCATCATTTCACTGAACTACATGCACATTTTTAGGTAGGCTTTCCATGCTTAAAAAAAAAAAAATATACTGATTTTTTCAAAACCACCCCACGCTCGGCTTTTGTCCAGTTTATTTGCACTGGGGTTTATGAAAGTTCCATTATTCATCCAGATTTCCAAATATGGGAATTTAGTTGGTGTGTACAGATGCAGTAAAGGTGTTTAAAGTTTAAACAAGATGAAATAAGTATTATTTTACAGACATTTATTTTTTATGACTTGTTATCTATGGAAGAGCGCCATGAAATGTAACTGGTTTCAGCCAAGTAGAAATTGGGTTGGTTAAAAACAAAGTGTCATACAATTTAAAATAGTATCATTTAAGTAATATTTTGAACTTAGTTTTTATAGATACACTATATACAGCAAAACTACCAAGAAATAGACAGATTAACCGTTTACTTGTTTAATTAAAAATAAAACTGCAACATGCATGATTCGTATTTTCAGCAGTAAATACCCAACTTATCCTTAACGTTGTTTCAATTTTAAAATTGAAGAATGTGCATAAAAATTGCAATATATTTCATGTTAAACTAATGAGCATGAATGAAAGCAGTATTATTAAGCTATCAAAAGTAATTATGTTTAGCATACAAGTATTTCTGATTCTATAAACTGTAACTGAAGAGGCTATATCGACAGACGCTGAAGTACCAACATTTTCACTACTCAAGTCAATATATATGTACTGTCTACTGTGACAAAAGCTTCTATTAATAACACATATAATAAAGAAGTTTCCTTATGTTATATAAATAGAGGATATTTGTTTGTTTTGAGTGAATATGAAACATTTATTTCAATGAGAAGTGAGAAAATTACAATATTTTTGCGAGCGCATGGCGCTACTGATAATATGAAAATTTTGTACTTCGATGCAAAGCTTGGTTTATACAGGTAGTTATTGCACTTTTTTGTGTTATTGCTGGAAAACCGGACTACTATTTAACAATAAACATAGCTTATATGCTATATAAAATCAAATTACGTGACAAAAAAAAATCATCGCCGGCGAAATCGAACCTGCGCGGGTAGATCCCAAGACATTTCTAGTCTATCGCCTTAATCATTCGGCCACGACAACTTCACGTGAGTATCTGCTTAAATTAGAAATTTAAATGCAATTCATCTCTCGGAAATAACCGATAATTTACGATCCTTGCCGATCTTCAAAGAAAACGCGGGAAATCATTGCGGGTGCGCTACCCTAAACGCTTTAACTAAATACTATTGATGTATGGGATGAACATTATATAGTATTTAAAGAGTTATGTTACATAGTTTTCCTCGTAATATGTGTTGGAATTAGGGATATATACAATCATTTATTGTATACACACTGTATTGCATCTACGCACAGGTTGTGAAGTTAATGTCTTAGTATAGTTTAACGTGATGTGTTTGTTTGACACGGATTCCTCAACATTCCATGTTTATCTTTAAACTCCTCTTTAAAAAAAAATCCAAAATACCCATTTGCGAACGTAAGCATGATGGTTAATATAATCCATCTAGCAGATATACCCTTTGAGTTACATGCCACACTATACCCCGACAGACGAAAGGAAAGACTGAAAAACGGACAAGGGCAAATTGATATGACTCCTCCTCCTCCCCAAAATAGGGACTTAAAACGGCGAAAAAGTGTTATGTTTCATTAAAGATCGTAAACACAGGTAAATTCATAAAACGTGTCAAGCTTTATTTGCGACTTATTTATCATTCAAATGTAAATGAATGTAATACACGCATGCTTTACACTCATAGTTGTTCTTGAATTATTGACAAAATGGTAAAATATGTGTATGATAATAATTGAATAATGCATTTTGGTTATCATTCATTATAGGGTTACGCTGAAATAAAAAAACTGACAATATATTTTTATTTAAACTTGGCCATTGATTTTCAATCACTATTCTATTCACAAAGTCAATTAGTTATTCACGTTTATGAAGTGATTTAAATGTATCGCAAATACAGTTATAAAACTGGAGCAGTTGTTTTATTGTGAATTTGTTTTTCATTACAAAATACAAAACATTTAATAGTATTTATCATGCTGATTTGACCTGTTAAACCTGTATTTTTGTCACTACAGCAGGTGTTCTTCTTTATACCACTATTCTACTTCCGCTGATAAGACACCTGATTGGACTCCCCCATTGCGAATTAAGGAGGCAGTCTACAGTTTCCTGAATTTAAGGTGTATGGCCTAAACAAAATAGTATTTTGACTCCAGAAGCTGAAATGTAAGAATAAATTGTCAATATTCTAGTAATTTCACATGTTTTCAGTAATTCGAAACTAAGTTACCTGAATTTTAGTCAACAACAACAACATGCTGAGTGAGAAGTAAACTCATGTACTTCCTGCTTAAAGCAGTCGACAGTTGACAGATTTCAACGGTGGGTTTAAATAAGTAAGCAGTGCAAAAAAGTTCAACGGTAATGACCCATTTAGTTTGGCTCAGTTTGAAAGCATTTGCTTTGATAGTGCAAAGCATGTTGTCGACTGTATCCGTAAATTTCCCCGGAAAGAGAAATATGATTGCCGGGTTTATCTAAAAATGTGGTTTTTACGGCCAAGTTCCGAGACGCCCGAAAAGGTCTATTTTACCCCAGATATCAATTTAAAGAGCATTGTCTGCATTGTTTTGTGCTTTATTTTCAAACTGTTGATGAGCTGCACTGAATATTGTCTGAATCTATTTTCATGTTGTGACTGAAGGCCTTGTTTTGAGGGTGTTTTGTAGACCAGTGTTTGTCGGCCTGGGGATTTTCAAGAAAAACTGTAGACTGCCCCCTTAAGGTATAAAATCCCGAATTTTACATCTAACTCCCATAGTCAAAGGTGACATTTTTTAATAAAATAGAGTCATCAACACCTGAAAACAGTTTTCCCATTCAATTCTGACAAATTTGAGCAGAGATATTTACATTTCAGTAGGGGGAGGTAAGCCTGATTTTTGAAGAAAACCCTATTTTGAATGACAGTTCAACCACTAAACTGATCATAGATGGTTTAAATTTAGCTTTGAGACATTTAAACCTTCTGAATAGGCATAAAAGACTGTGATGCTTCAAAATCAAGAGTATTTACTTCACTTTTCTTCAGATTCATCTATGCTTAAGCCCCCGTGACAGATGTCCGCTGCATTTTTTTCGAGTTTTCCCCCGGATCAGCTTGTAGTTAAACTGGAAGCTGTTCTGGGTGAAAAGAATGAGTTGGTTGGTCAGTGTTGCCATTGGACTGGTGAAACAAATAGGTACGGCTATGGTTTGCACCGTGTTGTTGTATCGGGCAAGCGCATCAAGCTGAAAGTCCACCGTCTCAAGTACTATCTGTGTGATCCCGGACACAGTGCACTGCAGCTGAATTTCCATGTCTCATACCTCTGCCACAATAAGCTTTGCATTAATATATACCATTTATCGTATGAGCCAGTAAGTGTTAATAATTCCCGCAAAGTGTGCCTTACAAATGGTCAATGCTCAGGTCACAGGGGCTTCAGGGAATACTGTCTGTCGTCTGCGGTAAATATACAAGTTAGGTTATTGTTGTGTTGCCGTTCGCAGTTTGCATGTACTGTACATCAAAAGATTTTTTTTACACTGTCAGTTCATAGCTATGGTCAGCAGCACTTGTAGACGGCATACTTTCAGAGGCATATAGACCGTCCCGGTACAGGGCTCTGTTTGCCTTCCGCTTTCTATGGTAGAATCTGACTATTTTGTATCGCACTGAGGCTTTCCTGCGACTGTCATATTCCCGTCTGTGATTCTTGGCCTTCAGGTGCTTGTATATCATTCTATCTAAACTGATTGTTTTCCCTGTCACCTTTATTGATGATTTGCTGGGCCCCAAAGACCTTGTATGAACTGCAGAATGACACAGAGCTGCAAAGTTTCTAGCATATAATGAAGTTTTAGGCGCATAATGAAACGCAGATGCATTTAAGCTCTCACAAGCATTTGTGTTGAAGAGCTTTGCCACTTCTTTCAACCCCTTTGCATCAAATGTTTTATTAATACTTGCTACGACAATTTTCTTGTCACTCTCCTGGAGTGCTAGTGGCTCTCCATAGGGCAAATGTTTGTACGAACTGTTCACTCGATAGGAGCACACTTGTGAGCGTTCGTTGCACATCATGTGATTTCCGGAGAAGCAACGCATAATGTTTTCTATAGCAAATTTGGCCGATCGAAGAAATAGCTCATCATTGCAGCTCTGTTTTCGCAGTCTTCCCAGTTCAGTGCGCACTCGGCAACGGAGGCCGTCTTTGTTGAACTTTTTTGGAATGGATTTGATGTCTGACTTTGCGGCACGCACATGTCTTTCGAGAGCTCTCACCTTGTGAACAAAGCACTTTTAGTGGGTGGCAGTCTGCTTCTTTAAGTGATTTTTATGCTTTTTAAGCTCATAGTAATCCCGTATAGCCTTTGCCGATTGCGTACCAGAGTCGGTGGTTATTGACTTTACCTCCAAAGGACCATCTTTTACTTTATCCAATGACCTGTGCAGTAATACTCGCTCACTGCTTGCAATGGAGGCCACAGCTGCATAGGTTTTTGAGCAGTTGTCATGCCTGCAGTACCTTCTCCTGCAATGTTTGTTGGCCATGGCTATGGCAAGTGGGAGTTTTTTACCTGTATTGTGTTCTACCAGGGCCCCAAAGCTTTGTGTAGACCCCCCTGGGGTCGACATGTGTAGGCGACGTCAAATTGGATGTCGACTGTAGGTTCGAAGCCAGCTTTTTTCATGACATTTGCGACATATTCCTGATTTAGTTCCAATTGTTTGTCGCTCAGTTCTGTTTGTGCTTGTTCCAAGTCATTAAACTTTTTTTGATATGTTTGTTTGCGTGGTGCTTTAATATTAAGACATGTTAATACAGTTGCTACATCATCCATTCCAATTTTAGATTTTAGCACTGACATTGCTACTAAATAGTTCAAAAATCCTGCCGGGGGGCCTCTTGCGGTCTGGATTGTGTCCGACATTGGCAATGTTTATGTTTACGATTTAAATCCACAGTAACTACATTTTACACAGATGCAGACGCACAGACCGGCACGTGTAACTTTCATTTTCATGTTTGGCTTCTTACATCCACTTGCATGCACATCTTTAATAATTGTAGCATTTTCTCATTATTCACTATGAAATTTTCATTGCGGTCATACTCACAATTGTTTTTTTCCTTTTCAGGTTTAGTTCTGAGAGTGTTTGCTAGGGTGTCCGACTGTGCTACCCCTGCTGTGGTACTGACACATTGACTGTCTCTGGCTTCCTTGTCTGTCGGCCGTACCAGTCGTTAAGAAGCTTTCGGCGCCTCGGAACTTTCACTGGAAAGTCCAGATTGGTATATTTCAGTTGATGAGGTCAATTTTGGCTTGTTTCCCGGCTTTAACTGCGTGGCTTTCTTGCCTCTGTTCCTGCGTGTGCTAATTTTCCCCGTGCTTTTTATGTAATTAGAAGGTATTTTCACACTAAGTAAAAATGTAGGTCCAAAGTAGAAAAATAGATGTTGACTTAATAGCAACTTTCACAGAAATGATACCCTGGCCTATAAAGACTCCCACAAATGAAGGGCTTATCTGCAAAATACCACCAGGTCATTGTTTTGGGGCTCTAATCTTGCTTTAATGGGATCATATTACCATAAGACAAATATCTAGACCGAACAATGTGAGGGTATACAGACTTGGAACTTCATGGTCAAATAGGGCCAAAGGAATTACCTCCCTTGCATTGTACGCACATCTGCTTTAGAGCTGCAGTCTATGTTTCTTTGTGCTATAGGCTTAGTTGTTTATACAAGAAAGACTAAGTTGACTTTAATCAACTATTTATACAACACTAAGTGCCTTTCAAACCATTAAAACCCCTAAATGTGCATTAACTTTGATGAAAAGTAAGTAAAACACACTGATTTTAAGGAAAATCTCATCAAAATTCATTTTATTTTTTAACTTTCACCAGTGTAGTGAACAATTTTTGACTCAGGATGAATGATGACACTTATTATGAGTCATTTGTGGCAATATGATTATACCTTCATTTCATATCTGTGCTAATTGAGTGATTTTTAGACTTGGGTAGATAACCAAACAAATGATCAAAAAGTTGCGTGAAAATGGCGCCGCTGATATGCTCACTAAAAATAGTATAAAATTGTACATTGCAGTTATTTCAAGAAGAAAACCACCCAGTTTCATCCAGAATTAACTGAAGTGTAAAATTAATTCAAATTTAGATGGGTTTTAAACTTTGGACTGCTATCTTAAGGAGGCAGTCTACAGTTTTTTTTAGCCTTATCTGCGCATTGGCCCCGGTCAATTTCCTGAATTTAAGGTGTATGGCCTAAACAAAATTGTTTTTTGACTCCAGACACTGAAATGTAAGTATAAATTGTCAATATTCTAGTAATTTCACATGTTTTCAGTTATTCTAAATTAAGTTCCCTGAGTTTTAGTCAACAACAACAACATGCTGAGTGAGAAGTAAACACATGTACTTCCTGCTTGAAGCAGTCGACATTTGACAGATTTCAACGGTGGGTTTAAATAAGTTAGCAGTGCAAAAAAGTTCAACGGTAATGACCCATTTTGTTTGGCTCAGTTTGAAAGCATTTGCTTTGATAGTGCAAAGCATGTTGTCGACTGTGTCCGTAAATTTCCCCGGAAAGAGAAATATGATTGCCGGGTTTATCTAAGAATGGTATTTTACGGCCGAGTTCCGAGACGCCCGAAAAGGTCTATTTTACCCCAGATATCAATTTCAAGAGCATTGTCTTCATTGTTTTGTGCTTTATTTTCAAACTGTTGATGAGCTGCACTGAATATTGTCTGAATTTATTTTCAAGTTGTGACTGAAGGCCTTGTTTTGAGGGTGTTTTGCAGACCAGTGGTTGTCGGCCTGGGGATTTTCAAGAAAAACTGTAGACTGCCCCCGAATGTGAGTGGTAACAGTCAAACAAGGACATTATTATGCTGCATGTTTACACCATGCACAGACACCATGCTTTATGAAGTGTGTAAATATGGAGGACATTGTAATACAACGTGTGCGGAAAACATGGTTTAAAATTAATCATGTGATATTAATCGTAGTTTCTTTTATTTAGCAATTTCTTGGATATGATTATAGTATTTGTGGATTATGTAAATACGGGTTCAATCTCTAAATTCATTTGAAGTCTTTTTGTGCGTGTATATTGTGATGGATAATCCTTTGTTGAATTGAACTAGAGCAAGGAGAAGTTTGAGATGTTGATGTAAACCATAAAACATGCGCGAGTCACATGGAGTTTGGTTGTGTTGAGTTTAACCGTACCTTTAACACAAGGTCTATTAAAATCTGTCGAGTACTAATATGTTGCTGAAATAAAACATTCGGGAGCAAAGTCCCAAAAAGCATAAATAAGCCCATGCGCATCAAGGAAGAATGTTGACGAATCCACTGTCGTCTCAAACACCACGTGAGATGTCACATGCTATGCGTCATTGCGGATGTGCGACTCGCCCTCTGTTAGTTTGTGCATAAACCAAGATGGTGGTGGATCGTTATTTGAAAAAGGCTTATAATGTAAATCGAAGCATATTGATTTAGCAACTAATTGGACAATCTTGTGATATGAAGTGTTATATCGAACACCGTGTATTACATTACTTCTGACGCTGACTAAATTTACAATACGTTCAACAAACTTAAAAAAAGGTAAGTGGTTTCTACTTCATATTATACTAGTACATCTTGCGTAATACATTAAAATTAGGACTTGTACTAACTATCCGAATTTTCTATGTAGAATAATTGTTTGGCTTGCTTTTTTTTTAATATCAAGAATGTATGAACCATTTGCACACTGTATTCTTGCGAAGTTACACTACAATACGCCTATGGTGTATTCTATATGCGGTTTATTTACGTTTAATACTTTTTTGGCATACTTTGACCAGTATCCCAATGGTTGCAGTGGAATTCTGAGCCCTAAAACGATCAGTACATTATAAGCTGTGGTCAAAGTGACCAAACGCCCTCGACCCTTTCGGGTTCTTAAACGAAATCAATAGAAACAAGTTTTATAAGTTTATGGTTACATGTAAGCTGAGAAAATGCTTTATGTTTTAATAATTTGTTGAAAATCAGTTTGTGTTCGCTCAACATTAAATTTAAATTATGATGATGTCAACATACAAACATATTCGTTACATCGAGGAATATTGTGTTTTCTGAATATACGACTTTGCATAATTAACCTTCTTATATAAAGATAAAGCTTTTGTATTTCATATTAACCAAGTTAAAACATATTTGAACAACAACTCAAAACAACAAAAGCATATAAATATTCTTATATTTGCCATTCATAGAATACATAAGTATTATTATTATTATTATTATTATTATTATTATTATTATTATTATTATTATTATTATTATTATTATTATTTTATTTTTATTTTATTTATTTTTTATTATTATTTTTTTATTATAATTAGTATTATTTGTATATTAGTAACGACGAAGAGAACCTGGCGATAACAAAGAAGGCAACAGGTTGATAATCGGGTACCAGATACCACGATCGACATTCAGGCCACGACGAAACGAAAGCCGAGATAACGGTAAATCATCATCATCATCATCATCATTATCATCATCATCATCATCCTCATCATCATCCTCATCATTATCAGCATTATCATCATCATCATCATCAACATCGTCATCATCATCTTCGTCATCGTCATCATCGTCATCGTCATCATTTGTCAACAGACGATGTCTATTTGTCTTTTTATATAATAAAAAGTAATAAAAGTAACACAGTTTGATACACTCACAGCAAATTGTAATGAAAAGTATGCATGCATCTGTGTAAACGATCGATTCCTCTTTGCAAAAACAATTTTGTAAGACATGCATTTTGGTCCAAACTACCGCGATATTTAAATAACTGAAATTTGCGATATCGTTTTATATTCTGCATTTACGCAAACTAAAAACGTAAACAATTTCCATTTTAATTTAAAAACAAACTACACAGTTTAACAGTTTCATGCCACCAAAGAGTGTGTCTTTACGGGCTTAACACCTTGACATGATAGCGACAACAATCGTTAGTATATCGAAGTAACAGTACAGATCAATAGCACTGAATAATTTCGTTGGCGAACCATAAAAAATATTAATACTTTTGTTTTTCCGACCTAGTGTAACTTTCGAGGCTAGTCCCTTCAACATTCACCCATTTGTGGGGGGTAGTTTTAACGTGGGTATGTTCGTAAATCAGTTAAGAGTAGAACTGACGTAAATATAACATGTAATCAGAATATCCAACCAACCATCCCCACTGATTATAACGGCATGTATGTTCATACCAGATTCTCTCCCAAATTAAATCCTCGGCCAAAAGCTTGGTGTGCCAGACTGGCAGCCAACGAGACGTCTGCGTGCAATAGGTCAATATCGGAGGATAACTCTTGATTGTATAGAAGGGGCCATTAACGGTGCGCAACCAATTACTGGAAAAAGCAAACGGCATCTGTGTAAACCTCCTGACTCCCGACCTTAATAAAAACCCGGCCAAAAACGAAGTCAACCCGACAGTCAGTCGACGGGAGGTCCGCGTGCAATAGGTAACTACCGGGTGGATAACTCTTCTGTGTTGGAAAGGGGCCATTAAAGGTGCATACCCACGCACTGAATTTAATGCATACGGCATGTAAATAGACTGCTAAATATGATAAATGTTCTAATTATTCTCTATATTGTACTATTTTCTTTTAACTACCTTCATAGGTTTAATATGCTTAATAGGATGCTAAATTGGCTAATAATGCTAAATAGGTTGTTTGTCTCATCCTATTCTATTAAAATACGATAAGTTTCCTTAATAGTGCGCTTAATATACGTTATGTGCTAAATATGTTGTATATTTAATCCTATCTCATAAAACAATTGTATTTTCTAAATAGTCTTCTTAACAGACGAAGTATCTTAAATATGCTGTATGTGTCTTTCATCTGCTAAATGTGCTGGATAATTTCAATAGACCTATGCATTGGCTAAATTTGCTTTATATGCCGTTTATATTATCCTATTTATTAACTTTGAAAATAGGCTGAATATGCTAAATGGTTTGCTTAATAGGCTTAACATGCTTGTGTTATGCTATTTATTTAAAATGCTAAATATGCAAGATATCTTTATAAGGATTTACAGTGAGCTAAATTTTATAAAGAGGTGGTTTATTTTTACCTGTATTATCACTTTGCTAAACCGGCTAAATGGGGCTGCAAATTAGGCTTAATATGCTAAATATGCTTTATTTTTTATCCTATTTAGTGAACATGCTAACTATGCTACATGTCTTAAATATGATGCTTAATAGGCGTAATGAGCTAAATATGCTCTACATTTTATCCTATTTCATTAACATGCTAACTGGATTAATTTGCTAACTTGCTTGCCAAATAGGCTAAATTTGCTAAGGAGGCTGTATATGCGATTTTTTTTTTATTTAATAGGCTAAAATGATAAATATCTTAAGTAGACTCCTTCATAGGCTATATGTGCTGTATATGTTGTCATATTAAATAAACTTGCTAAAAAAATTAAATGCGCTGAATAGGCTGCTAAATAGGCTCAATAGCCTCGATAGGGGATATGTTTTTAAACATATTTATGCAATATTTCTAAACATGCTAAATATCTTAAATATGCTGCTTTATAGGTAAAATGTGTTAAATTAGCTGTATATTTAATCATATTCAATTAACTTGCTAAACAGGCTAAATAGGCTAAAAATGCTGTTAAAATGGCTAAACAGATTGTATGTTTAAACCAATTCAATAAACTTGCTAAAAAGTCTAAACATGCTAAATTGTCAGCCAAATAAGCGAACTATACTAAGTAGGATGAATATGAAACTTTTTTATTTAACGTGGCATATATGATTAATATCTCAAATAGGCTGTTAAATAGGCTCACTGCGTTAAGCAGGTTGAATATGTTATCATATTTTATAAACTCGCCAAATTGGCGAAATAGTATGCTAAATATGTTAAATAGGCTGAATTGGCAGTATGTTTTAACCTTTTTATTAAATATAATTCTGATTATGATAAATATCTTAAATATTATTCTTAATATCTGCTGAATAGGCTGTATATTTTATCCAATTTTATAAACTTTCTAAATAGGCTAAATAGGCTAAATAAGCTGCTAAATAGGCTTTAGAGGCTACATGGGATTTATATTTCAATTTATTCAATACACTTGCTAAATAGGATAAATATGCTAAAAGGGCTAACTTCACATACGTTACTAGTATATGATTAATGCCAACTTCCATAGATCTATCATGTAAGGCAATCACTTCTGAAAAAAATCATATTTATGTCATACACTTTGTTGTCTGCCGCCCTAATGTGCTTTCAAGACACAATCTTGGTTTCAACCTTTTTTAATATTGACCCGTAAATATTTTCTGGGCATGAGTTTTCAAATTATGTCATTTAAATTTTACCAATATATATTGTTTGATCAACATTTACAGATTTTGATGCTATTTTTCCAGTCACAATGTTCAATAGACTGGGTGGATGCTTGCTTGGATCCAACGGATCAGTACATCCTGCCAACTTTTTTTCCGAATACTTGCTATATATTTAGCATATGCATTAATCCTCCCCCACTTTTCTTCTTTGTGTTGTACATCACTGTCCACTAAACTAGAGTGCTCATTTATCTAAGATCTTCTTCCATCATGCTGCAAATATGCAAACTCCAAACTTTGAGAGTTTTCGGTTTGAGATATGCACCTGTAATCCCCTTCTTACCATGGCGATATCTCATACATGTATCTATGAACATGTCCCCTTAACATGCTCTTCCTTTAAGAACTTTATTGTTCACGTTCGTGCATTTTCTCCATTTGTCTTAAATAATAGAGGCCGTTTCTCGCGTATTTTGGGTGTGTTACTGCAAGGAAGTATGGTAACATGAGCTTTAGTGATGCCAAGTGCAGCGACCAATTACATTCTCTTTCTGCTCGAACATACATTATTATAAGGAATACTGCCTTAATCAAATAGTCCACCCACAATTAAGACGTGAAAGTTGCAGATGCTATGTTATAAAGATACATTTCTAGACCATCAAATGTCTGAAAACTATTATCAGTGAATACCTTGTGCAACAGTTCTTTGTCACTCTTCTTTATGACGTACATTCCGTGGATATTTCTACCCATTTAGGAGTTAAGGGACTCAAGCAAACGTTAACTCAAGCAGCTCCCCCAACCCAAATGTTTTTCATATGCGTCCCCAATGACCCAACACAACGCGTCAGGAAGTGCATACTACCGAAACGTAGTATTACATCCTGCAATTTTGTTTTGATTAATTCACGTTCAAAATACTATCCATCATACCATCATATTATTTAAAGTTGAAAAGATGCAAACAAATTGATAACGGCATTATTTTAATACAACACAGGTCAAACTGCTAAAACGGCGGCCATCAATGATGCCAGCCCGGCATCATTCAGATTCTTGATTGCGATATGTTACCAACTTAAATTCCATTTAACATTTACTATACACCCCAAGTCCGGGTTTATCTCATATTATGCCGTACTATTCCGCTTTTATTGAAAATTTCGTTTTAAGAAGGTCTTTTTTAAGCGAAAATCCATTTTAGGCGGAAAGTGTTAAAACTGATTAGCTTGTGCGGACTGCACAAGTTAATCTGGGACGACACTTTACTCACATGCATTAACCCCGATTTATAAGAGCGAGGCTCAAGTGTACATAAACGATAACTTCAAAGCGTCGCAGATCAAATTAAAATGCAATATATTATATTGTACATTCAATTTACCTTACAATTAATTTTAATATAATTAATTTGCAATAATCAGCATACCCATCACATTTGCCAATCTCTTACTCCTCTTGGGACATAGTGGACATATATTGGCAGAGATATTGTTAACATTATTTTGGAACTCAAGTTCATGATTAATTAAAATAGTCAGGCCAATTTATTAATGACATGATTAGCTGACATTTTAACTGCACTCAACGTTGATAGTTTAAACTACACTAAGCTTTGACAGTGCAGATGTCAGTTTCGAATGCGAAACATATATCTTTTACAGATATGATTCTAGCAATCGATACACACATGCTCTTGTTTTAACTTTATAAAACAATAATTTATCTCAGTATAATACACAACTGGGTTTGAAATTATATCATGTAGTTCGATGGATAACGCAGACACATAGGCGTTTTACGTTCTTCTTTGGAACGATTACTTTTATCACACAAACAATACAATTAATGTCAGCTTACTCACTCATACGATTCCATTTTGATATCAGCCTCGTTCGAAAACTTAGCTTCATGCATGCGTGAAGTTTCGTCCTAGATTAACCTGTGCAGGGACGACACTTTCCGCTGTTGTGGTATTCTTCGTTGAAAAGAAGTTTCTTCTTAAAAAAATCCTGTTTAGGCAGATGTGCAGATTATAATCTGGGACGACAGTTTACGCACATGCATAAAGCGAATTCCCCAGAACGAGGCATCTATAATTAAGTATCGATTACTAGTCTGATATGTAATTAATACGATGTCAAACGTGCATGAACAAACATATAACTTACATTTAACTAACACAAACTTAAACTGCGACCCTAAGTCGAAGCTTCCGGTAAAGTTATTCGTTGATAGTGGTGTAATTGCTGTTACTATCACAATATAAGTGTTAATTCATGACGTATGAATAACGTCAATGGAAATTTCCGACACAATCCATAACACATTACTTTTGATTTCACTTAAGTTCGCACAGATCGAAAAGTAACAACGATGTCAACGAAAGGTATTCATTTTAATTCAAGTAAATATATTAGTAGTATATGTTCGCATGATATTGTAAAATAATATATTCACGAAGTAGAACTAAGACTACAATTTGTATAATTGTAAATGTTTCTTATTATGAACACTATTATGTTTTCATTTCCAAAATATTGAATCTTTTCGTGTTTAACTCCCGATTACGTATACTTAGAATATCGTTATATAAATGTACATGAGAAGTAATACAAGCAGCTTGTAGTACTGGGACATCATGATATAACAGTACCATGTCGCAAACCTTAACTGGTAACATGAATTTTATCTTGTTTAGGCTTTCAATAGCAAGATACTGTGATGAAGACCTCGGGTGCAATGCAATAAGTTAAAAGATAATGAACTATTAACATGAATATGATCGTGGTAAGGTTCGCGTTTGGAAGATATTGCGGAACACTTAGGGCAAACTTAAGTGGTAACAGAAATATAAACGTGTTCAATAGTATTAGTTAATTTACTACTAATAGATATTTCATCGTGTTAAGGTTCAAGGGAGCAGAAAAATGTTATTTATTTCATTTATTGGCACTTTTAGGTAATTAAGTTAAATAATGAACAAATGTATTTAAACAATAGTTTATGTAAACGATGACTTAAAATATATCTAAATAGCACAATAAGTAAGAAGTAAAACAAATCTTTTCGCGAGCGCTAACTAGTTAACGCGATACATTTTTCGACAGTTATAGGGTGAACAGGACAAGTAAGTGGTGAACACGATAATTATTGCGAAACGTATGTGATTTACGTAAGGCAGTTTTATACTATCATAAATGAAAACCAAAATGAATCAATTTCTCGTTCACTACATGTCTCTAAAAACATCATATAACGTCATTATTTAATTACTTTTTACTATTCTAAATATTTTTTACATTTATTTAAGTCAGTGTATATCCAAATGTTTATATGTTTATGTACATTGTTATTTTTAAGATTGAACCTCGGCCTGATCCCCAACCGACCAGCTGTTAACCGTCGTCAATTTGCGCAACAACTTTGTCCACATAACCGTTGTCAAACGTCGTCGCCCCGAGGTTTCTGCTTCGTCGCCGTTATATTGCCTCTCGTTATGTCGTGACCTGCATTTTGATTGTGGTATCCTGACATGTCTGGCCTACTTCGTCTATCGCCGGCTTCTCTTCGTCGGAACCGCACAAGGTAGGTTCCAGTATATGCCTTTAATAACTCATTGTGGCGCCATCACCGTTTCGTCTCTACTCATCCAACCGTTTACATAATTTGCGTCATTTAACGTTGCCCCTTTATAGAAAGTCTTCTTGTACTTTATTAACAGATTTATCTTCGAGCACTTAGCAGGTTTTAACACGGATTAAATGTCTTTATACAAATTAAATTCAACAATGTCATTATTAAAATTTGATTTTTTTATTTTAAAGCCCTCGAAACAAGGAATAAAGAACTCGCACCGTCCGTTACTGTGTGGGTGGGTTTATATGGCCTAAATGTAACACAAATTAACTTAAGCAAATTGTTTAAATTAAACGAAAGGTTCATTTGTTAAACGTGACCAATAACTGCCGTATACATTTTGAGGAATAAAATTGCCAGAAGGCCAACAATAAAAATATCTTTGTTTCCCCTTTTCGCCCGATCACCCAAATAGCCAAAATCCGATTTTATTTTTCCGGATTCCGAGGTTGAAAAATATGGTTGATGTGGTAAAATAAAAACATGGTAAAAGGAAAACGCGATGTTTACGAATCTTCTCAATCGGGTTTCTCTGGCGCAACAAAACAACAAGTGTAACCAATATGGCGGAATAGGCCATTAACATGTCCGTGCAGACTAGTTCAACTGTTGTAACAAGGAAGTATTTGGTTTGTGTTCTAGTTTTGGTAAAAAGTAATTTTAAAGTAAATGTAAATGGATACGCACTTCAACAGCCTGTACTTTATGTAATTATATATTGATTGTAGTTTGCAATTTAATACATTTGAAATAAAGTCGTTTGTAAAGGTACATCGTGTTTAAGCATTGAATAGCTTAATATGCCGTTGTTGTTCAAGTTTACACACATGTTGTTCATTTTTAGTGAATTGTCAACTTAACAATTAAAATAAATAAAAATACAATGTATTTCAGCCCAGTCGGAAGAAGGAAACAAACCAGCTTTTAATGTTTTGTCAAAATGTGAAAAAGCGGTTAAGATACAGTTACAGACATATATGCAACCAATACTCTTAAACATACCAAAATTATGTAAATTTTCTCTTTTTAAAAACATACATTATATTATCAAAAATAGATTTTAATAATGCAAATTAGATCAGATCATGAGTTTTTATTTATAAACTTCTTCATTGTCCCATCAATGTACTGTTTGTGGACTGAGAAGACCCATTTTATATTTATTGAAAGAAAATCTTCCGTACGAATGGAAATTATTTTGATGTGAATAAAATCAACGAACATATCAAATATCGATTACAATATTATTAAAGGTGGTTGCTGATTTCATCTAGATAATAGAGCATGAATTAATACCAGCTCGAACGTGAATTACCTAGTTTTAAAATATGCTTAAGCGAAACAAAGAGATCAAATTTAATTATTTAAAGTATATTATATTCTCGTAAACTATCGTTAATTATACACGTCATTATACAAGTTCATTGAAGCACATATGTGTCGTGTTCTGAGAAAACTGGGCAAAATGCTTGTGCGTAAAGTGTCATCCCAGATTCGCCTGTGCAGTCCGCACAGGCTAATCCTGGACGACACTTTCCGCCTAAACTAGATTTTCGCTAAGAAGAGACATCATTTAAACCAAAAATTTCATAAAAGCGGAAATTGTCGTCCCTGATTAGCCTGTGCGAACTGCACAGGCTAATCTGGGATGACAATTTACGCACAAGCATTTTGCCCAGTTTTGTCAGAACACGCCACACATGATCGACCTTTTGTAGCGGATTATGTAAAGAAAAAAAACATAATATGATACATTTTTTCTTATTTCAATGTATTCAGTGCTTAATGTAAAAATGGTTGAACAAAACAATATGGACAAATTATTCTTGACATACTCAGGTTGGAGAAAATGGAAGAAGAACATGAAACGAACAACAGGACGGTCGATTGTCTCTCGGGTATTCCAACATTACCTCGTGAAACGGGAACAAGGAACAAAGTTATTTTTTTATGGGTCCATGCAAGCATGACTTCCTTTTCTATCACGACACATTGTTGTTTACACTTCTCTACAAGAAAGAAATAACCATGTATTATTCAGCAGCAAATTATGGACGAAACCGAACTTGTTTACTATTAAGTCCCGAATGTGAAGACAGTAATCACGTGCTTCATTTCTCGATAACAAATCTATGGCACTTAATTAATATTAATGTTTAACTAATGTAGCCTAACATAGCGATACCTTCAGTTCAAAATTTATATTGATGATACACATAATATGTGCTTTTGATGTTTTCCTTGAAAATGGTTTCACGTATTAATGAATTAATAAGTAGCCGTTTGGAATTGTTATGTTATTTATTCACCATTGAAACAAACAAACTGTGTGGATGGTTTATACAAAAACATCATATAAATATTTTGTAAGTATGTGCATAGCGTACATAACGTCATTACTTTTATAGTAAACTGATATGTTTTCAAGGTACGTGTTCTCAGTTCGAAACTCAATCGTGGTGGTAGAAGTGCTTGTATTACTTTGGATCCATCAAGGCGGTCGAACAACAGACGAGTTCAACATATCGTCACAAACTTGCTGGTAAAAAGCTTTAGTTTGGTTTTTCATGAATACAATTTATAATATATGTCTATTATACATCCTTTTAAATGCACTTATTGGTGCGTGAAGAACATTTATATTTGATATTGAGTACGAAGTATTTTCCCTATACTAATACGAACTTGAGTCGTCCTAGTTATGTTTACGAAGACGTTCTCATGCTATTATCAGTATGTGTTTGTTCAATGTATTGCACGAGATGATTGTGAAGGCTCTAAGATATTTATTTACAATCAATTAATTATTTATAAACTCCTGTCGGTCATAATAGTTGAAATTATTATCTGTATAAATATGTTATATTGAATGATTCTCTGTATTGGCCATATTTCTTTTGTATTTATGTTCTTGGCCAAAGGCAGAATTCCGAATTGCCAATAAACTATGAATTGATTGTATAAACATGCCATCGACGGACGGATTTACAGACACAAATTAAAGTTGTCAATTATTAAAGTAACATACGTCTGGATGAGTGTTCCATTTGCAAATGCGACAGTTTATAAAACAATTTAGTTTTGTGTTGTTAAGAACGCAAAACAGTTTACGTTGATTTTAGTTTAGTCCCACAAATTAAAAAGACTTATTCACCGTTTCAAATAATGACAATTATCAAAAACATTGTCACAAATTAAAAATTAGGAAGCATTATACTCAAACATTTGTCAGACATTCCCTTAAAAGGGATTTGTTTACAGATTGTTGAATGACAATGTTCTAACCTATTGTCACCACTTGAACAAAGGGAAGAACACTTGACGTCATGAGCGACAATAATGACGAAGACCCGTACTGGAAATATACTTCCGTCCATGAGTAATAATCAAATTGAAAAAAAAAGTGTCACAAACAACACACAATTGAGTAATATGAAGCGTTTTTTGTTATTTTCGTTTTGTTCTGTTACAATACGTAAATTGGTTATATTATATGCTTCGCTGAATGTTAACGCCTGTATGGCCGAGTGATATATTTTTAATCCAAAGTATTATTGCTCGTGCCCAGGTGAGGTAAAGCGTTTTTTCCTTCTTAACTTCTATTCTTGTATTAAACTGGGACTCTTTACTATCAACGTTAAAATTTATCAATTTAAAATCATTTAATAACGAACTTAAACTACTCCAAATTTTGTGAACAGGTCCCAATCAATCAATTCAAGACATGCACGCGTATGGATTTCGTTAAATGCATTTAAACCGCAGACGAATTGTTAAGAAAAGAAGATTAAACTACCATGATAACATTGTTGTAAATAAATGAAATAAAAATGTAAGTGAAATTGCATATCTGCGTTTTCAAGAACCACATCTGATTAAAGTAAAGGTTTTTTTTTATAACAATGATGATGAATTGACAAATAACTGACACGATGCTGATTTAATAGCTTACATCCAGATTCCAGAGCACTTCCCCGCATTGTCTATCCGGATAACGGAAGCACTGGATGGAGCCGGAAAATGTACTGTTATGGAGAGGAGAGAAACATACTTAAGGAGAGAGCACATGGAGATGATAAGAGAACAGCTATGGGGCCACAACGTTACGTGTTTTCATTTCGGAAGACAATCGGAAGGGACCACCACTAATGGTCTCAATTCTGAAATTGATTTTCTAATGAGCTACAACAATGCGAACATCATGACAGAATGGAGAGACTGGGAGTCTGGGATAGGGAACTTTCTGATGCTTCATGACGACATCACTCCACCTCAACAGTACTTGCTACAGGTCATCAGGGATGACGCTCCGGAGCCGGAGACCAGTCTGTGTGAAGACAGGTGTGTACGGAAAGATTCTGGGCAAGTACTGTTCAGCTCAGAACAATGGAAAAGGGAGGAGAGAACATTAACGAAGATGCAGGAGAGATAGGAAAACATGGTCCTTCTGTTAAACAGATAACACAGCATGGACCTTCTGTTAGTGCTAATCCCAATTGGGATTGTGTAACCGCATTTCACGTTTGCCAGCCTCTTCCGGAAATACAACACTGGATAGACAGATGTAGAGGTAGACACTGGCCGCCTTCCCAATTACTGGAGGCTTCACGGGTAGCTCCGTCTTTCCTGGTACCTGTCGGTCATCCTGACAGTGATTACAAACGAGAGGAATGGAGATTATCTCCGAGCCTTATAGAAAGAATGTTGATGTTTGTTTGTAACATGACACAAATAAAATGTTACATTGTTTTTAAAATAATAAAAAAAAAAACTTATTTAGTAAAATGGTGGGGGATTTTACCACAAGTTTTCATTGTAAAACTGTTATGTTTTACGCCATAGAGAGAACACACCCTTCTCTGTGGAAGGATCATAATCTTATGTTTGTACTTGTCCTGTGTTTACAAGTATTGAGGAAATGGCTGCGATTGAGAATATTCCCTCATTATATCATAGAAGGAGTGAATTTGTTCGATGGGAAACTGTCTATGGTGCAGCAGGGACACCTTTTACAATATGTGGACTACTTTATAAAGAACGACTTGCGCGATTTATTTTATATAGATATAGATACATTTATTTCGATGTCGGTTACAAGCGTGTGGTATACGGCGCATCGGACAAGCTGGAGGAGTACTAGGACGTGTATGTTTACATAACAGTATCAGCTTGTTGCTGACGTTTGAGCGCTTGATGACATTTCTTATTCACTTAAGAATAACAACAACATCTAAGGTAAACAAACCGATTACAACCTTCGAGCAAGATTTAATCTCTAAATTAAGCACTTGTTTTGATTATAACAGGAATGCCAAATTACAAACCGTTGCATTAGAACATATTCAATATCTGTACGCATTACACAATTCCATGCAATTATGTAAGTGTTTGCGACTTCCAAACCCCGTAATTAGGGAAATTATAAGGCGTTTCCAATATTCTTTAAATACGGATATAGCTTCTAGTCGCTTAAAGTTGGCTTCTGTGCTATACTGTCGTGGACATCTTCACGCTGCACTAAGAGTGTTGGATGACGAGGAGAGGAGGTATCATACCGAGGTCAAGTCTGTGTGTGGATGTAGATATATTGAAAGACAAAGTGATATCCAGGTGTTTGCTAACATGACATCAACTGTGAAAACGGATTCAGTGAACCACCATTCGCATTCTGTGTCAAGTTTGTTAGACAAGAAGCGCGCTCCGCCCCATACATATTGTGGTTTGAAATGAATCGCGGTATGACTAAAGAGGAAGTTTCACAGAGAAATTACGTTAATAAAGATTGGATGAACTGCGCTGAGGTGGATGCACGTCCGTTTCTCCACTATCTACAGTATCTCACGTATGGAGGACTCAGAGAACGTGACAAACAACTACACGCGATGAGAGTACTCGAGTCTTATCTATGTGATCCAATAAATAGGATAAAAATGTATCACTCTGACACTTCAGGGAGCTTGCTTGGTCACTGCTATGAAATGGAAGGAGACTATGCAAGGGCGTTACAATACTATTATCATTCGTTGCGTATCCTCGATACTAACAATGCTGCTAACTGGCACGTGCAGCGTGTGCAGCGTCTTATTATAAGTAAATAATATATATAAAAATATGTAAGATGAACTATAGAAGTAATTGTTTAATTGTTCGTTCCTTCCCCATGTACAATACCTCATGTATGGAGTCGCTGAACGTGATTAAAAGCTACCCGCGATGGAATAAACATGTATCACATGGAGACTGCACTGAGCTTGATTGGTTACTGCTTTGAAACGGAAGGACGGTTTTACAGAGCGATATATTGCTATGATGCATCTTGGACACAGCAACCTACAAACAAATGTCGTAAATTGCCTCGTGATGCGTTTGATGCGGTTAATTCACGGTTAAAAATAATGTACGAAATGTGTGCGTGCCAATCGTGAAAGTAAAACCGCATTGGCTCTTTTTTATCATTGCTGTTTGATAAGTTGATACCACATGTATTTAATGTAATGTTGATGCTATGTTATAATCTATATATATATTATTGTGTATCTTAAATTATTTGCCAAACGTTAATCAACTGGTACCGATATGTGTTTGGTAAATATGTCGTGTATTATCCCCCGACAAAAAGGCGTAGGGATATAGAAACGGTAGTCGTCATCCCCCCTCTCCCCACCGACCGTGCGTGTGTGCTTGCTTCCGTACGCTACTCTCTTCCGTGCACATTTCCAAATACATTTTTCATGACAAGAAAATCATCTCCAACTGCTACAGCGCATATTGTCAAGGTTTTGCGATTGCCTAACGTTTGGTAGGGAGTTATTGCCCTTTGTTAAAAATAACATATGACAGCTATTTGTGTAACCTTCCCTACACTATACAAGCGATCGATATTACAAATTAATAAAAATAACTCTCACCGACAGCTGCAGCGCATTTAATTAAGGTTTCGCGATATCGATATTTAAAGATTTATTGCCCTTTGTTCAAAAGTATGTATAAATAAATGCTTACATGCGAGATTAATGGTACATTTTGTGTAGCTGTCTGGTACTAAGCGAAGGCTGTAACGTAGGCGATTTGGGTAAAATCCCCGCCCCCGGCGCACTATAGTTTGGTTAGTGGTCACACACGGTACAGTTGGGGTTTTCTCCGATCCGTTTTCCAACAAAATCACAATACCACACCAATATTGAGTATATTTGAGTAAAAACTACACAGCTGGAAATGTCAGCTATACTTTATAATTTGTCCCTACTAATGTGATTGTTTATTAGGTAGGAATGCTTGGACACACTCCGGTGTGCCCGGGTCCTAACATAATGCAGTTTCTGGCGCGAAAGCACGTCATCAATTTCTAAATATACTTACAATACATGTACATTTTGCGTGCGATTTACAGAACCGTTGCAGAATAATTATCTTCAAGTTCCATAACTCATATTGTAACGTTCGCGATTGTGTTATTGTTTAAGTGGTATTACACTCTGTTTAAAATTACATATAACAGTTTATGTGCATTCTTCATACATTGTGCATGCGATTTTAGTCAAACTGACAGAATAATATCAGCGAATATTGTTAAGATTGTATTCGCAAAGAGTTATTGCCCTTTGTTTACAATTACATAAACACTTTTCTGGATGTAACTCTTATATGTTGCGTGTTAAACTTCTACAGAATAATGACCTGTATGTGCTACATCCCATATTGTAAATGTTTTACGATTGAGTTATTGAGCAGGAGTAATTGCCCTATGTTTTTAAAATTACATATAAAAGTTTCTGTGCGCCACGAATGCAATCGCAAATTCTTACTGCACCCTTCCTACAACAATGCTCCAGTTGCAAACAATATATTGTGTGACAGATTCTGGTATGTACTGTCATTTAACCCTTTGAGCGCTGGAACCGGATTTTGAAGGCCTTTGCAAACAGTTTGGATCCAGATGAGACGCCACAGAACGTGGCGTCTCATCAGGATCCAAACTGTTTGCTATTCTGATAGAATTCTTTGAAAAAAATCAATGAAAATGCTAATTTTAGAAATTCAGCAGACGACATTTTAGCAGACGACAAATTTCCCAGCATGCAAAGGGATAAGTTAGGTAGCGTATGTTCACGTGCATATGTCGTAAATGTTAAAAGACAGTCATATGAAATATACGCTAAGCAAATTAAATGATAGGAATGACAGCAATTGTCATTCATTTGAAGGACTCCAATACTTCCAAAGTTCCGATAAAAGTTACTATATACTAGCTGATCGAGACATATATTATTATAGAAAGTAAGAACTTAGTCGATTTTAGAATTTCACGTGTGAATGTTAGTGTCACCGTCAACATATCAGTTCACTACACCGTGTGTGTCTTGATTCCCCATGACGAATGCGTGCATTCAATTATTTAACTTTCTTGTTTCATACTATGGCTATTTGTCTGAATCAACATAAATTGTGTTTTCATGCACAGTATTAGGTTTGGCATCGGTATGGAGTTGATAACAGAAGATTCTATAGTGTGTGTAAAGTTAAAGGTAACACACGGAACGATGGTGTCTGATCTACATTAACAGCGTACCATTCAATTTGTGGTAAGTTAAGCACGTAAAATGTTAAAACAGACCTGAAACACATATTGAATCTTTTATGTTTTATCTTGATTATAATGCGTTGTCAAACACTATCACGCGAACATCAAAAGCACAATAATACCAGATGGAGCCAAAAAAAACTTGAATATAATTCAATTTACATTATTTTCATTTCGACCAATCTGACATTAAGTGTTTAACATGTATAAGTTGATATCCAATGTATTGTATTAATTTTAAATCAAACGTGATAATGAATTTGATAAATTTTGCAAAGGAAGGGTATTGTTTACATTACTTCATTATTCGTATCATAGATACCTAAACTTCGTAATGCGTTTACAATTAAACGAAATCGCTGTGAAAATATGCTTTAGAGCAACAACTTTTAGAAATAGTTTTAAAACACAATTATTTGAAATTTAAAAAAAATAACGTCTAAGGTTTAAATAAATCCAAAGATATGCGTCAACTAGCAAATGCACTTATTGAACACGCAAGAAATAACAAAGGGAAAAATAAACCAAGATGTTTGTTGGTACATATTGCAAGGGCCAATTTGCAAGATATCTCGTTATAATTACCAAGCGACACAGTGTTATTGAAAAAAGCTATGACCACCTCTTTGTACGTAAAACAGTTCAACGTAAATTCAGAAGACACAAGCAATATATAATATATATATATAACGGGGTCTGTATACAACCCCGCGTTCTAGGCCCCTTAAATTACAGTGTGGGGGTGGGGGCGGGGAGGTAATGCAATCAAATTTCACAATAAGGTCTTAAATCGAAAACCACAATCACGTCTTAAATTGAAATTTTATATACCTCGCAATATATATATATATGTGTGTGTGTGTGTGTGTTTGTATTTCCGTGCAAATATATGAAACTCGTCTATTTGTATACCATACAATTATCTATTATTGACATTTCCAACCTTCTTGTTAAAATGTTGCGTCTCTCGTTTGGAAGTTTAAAGATGTTCTTCTGAGTTAATGATATAAGCCTTGGAACCGAATATATATACGTTAGAGTATGATTGGCAATTTAAAAAAAAAATGTTCGCGTGACTCATGGAGTTCGTGAGTTATCATCCGGAAACCATTTTAATGTTTCAAGTCACTTTGACCTTGACCTTTGACTTAGAGTACTGAAAATCAATAGGGGTCATCTGTCAGTCATGACCAATGTCCCTATGAACTTTCCTGATCACAGGCTTAAGCGTTCTTGAGTTATCATCCGGTGGCCATGTTTTTAAACTGACCGAAACCATCTTAGAATGCAACAAAGGTATTATTAAAAAAAAAATCTGAATACGTTCCATGGGGATTGGAAAAGGGTGTTTTTCTAGAACGTTCAGAACGTTTCACTAGAGGCACATACGGGAAACTGCCCTTCACACTGGTGGCCATGTTTTTAACTGAAAGGAACTATTTTGGAACTCGAACATGGTGTCCCTTACACACGTTTGGAACCAAATCAACTATATATTCTAAATTGAACAAAAAGACAAAGAGCCATAATTCAGCACAAACTGGGCACAGTCCAAAGTCCTTTCATCGACACATTGGGTCTATTCAGCTGTGAAAGTTTAATCAAGATCCACCGAGTAGTTAAAGAGGACTTGAAAACACAAGCTTCGAGACGTTCGGGTAGACAAGTACACTGCTTAATGCCTACCACTCGTAGGGGCATAAACACTGCTTCACTTAACAAACACTCAAGAATTCAACTTGATTTTAATGAATATCTTACGCAAATCCTTCGCGGATTGTTTTTTAAGATTCTACAGATTCACATGAGAAAATATTTAAACACCTATACAACAGCATTTAACTACACACAATGGCTGCCACTACAACTGACAGCCCATTTGGGGGCATGTGTGTTTTACAAACAGCCCTTGTTTAATATAGATGTAACGAGGCTCATATATATATATACACGTTTTTATCGATGTTGCGATCATTCAATTCTGAATTATCTATTTTAAGGGGTGTTGCTGCAGTTTTGCTGATTTTTTTCCATCTAATAACTTTAGCTCAAAATTTATTTTCAAGTACTACATACAAATACTATATGAAAAATGAAATAAAAACATAGGGTCACCGGCCTTGTTTTGATTTTATATATACCATTATATAACATGTACTTTTTCATTAAAACTGAAAAATCTCTAATTGCATAAAAATGATTAATAACCTATGAAATTGGCAACATATTGANTGTAAGAGTCCATTGTCCCTGATATATTGGAACTGATCGTTAATTTACCATGAAGTCATCGTGTTATAGCCTTTGTAAGAGTCCATTGTCCCTGATATATTGGAACTGATCGGGTATCTCCATAAGAGTTGCAAGCGCAACGGCAGCCTGATAATTGCGAGGGGCTTCGGACTTCACCTTTAACATTTCAATACATATTATTAATAATAAGACATCTCTGAGATAATTGCAGAGGTTACTGATCTAGAAGGAATTCCGGGTACCAATTTCACCTGAAATATTTCATACGACAGACAAGTGCCGTTATTTGGTATGAATCTTTATCACTTAATTACACGATTCTCTTAAAGCGCTTAAGTTGTATGCCGTGTTTCTTTGTGATTAACAACGTCGTTAAACTTTATGTTATGATTATGTCAAGTATCTTTATTTGTTTAGAACAGACAAGCCTTGAATTACCATAAATAAAAAATATGTATAAACTGACAAACCGTATGAAAATCCACAAACTGAAAGTTGTCGAACCGTCGGTCCGGCAATTTATCATCAAAGTCGTTCATGACCTCCCACGGTCCGTCGCCCACCCCGATGACCACGATGGACAGAGGATACTCCGATGCCTTCACGATTGACCACATAGTGTCTTCTTCGTTGGTAACTTGACCGTCCGTAACGATCACCAAGATGTGGTACTAAAATATTAATCTTGTGCGAAAGTAAAACAATCGAAAGTCACATGTCTGGACGACCAAATTAAATTTTATCGTATTTATATATACATGTAGGTAATATATTTTGGTGTTGTTAGCAATTAAAAAAACAGTTTAAACTGAATCATTAAATAGGAAGATGATTAAACAAAGTGAAACAATATTCTATATTGTTATTCACTTTTATTTTTGCCTTAATAATAAAGATATTTAACGATTTTATACATGTTTCTTTTCCTTCACAATTCTAACTGCCTCGTCAATTAGAGGAGCAAAGTTGGATGGGCCACCTAGCGATATGGTAGGGGTGACAGCGTTGTACACTTCCAGAACTTCCTGGAACCCATTGCATTCTCCCTGTCAATAAAAACGCAACCAATTTCTGAACACACAACATTAATCCGGCTAGATCAAGTGTATTCACAGTCCTCACCAAGAGCTATGTCACGTGACCATAAGCATACCATATGATTAAATCGTGTAAACCCTGGTATTACACGCAACGCAAGGAAGACAACTTGGCATGGACAATGTTCAAAAATTGTATTTTACCATCATATATTTTTAACCAGATGCATGTGTATTGCACTTGAATAGATGCCTCGGAAATGTATAATATTGTTGAACAACACATTTTTTATAACATAGGCTTTGACACTCAGTTAATGGAACACATCCATGCGATGCTTGTTGTTTCGGAGAAAAAAATATTAAAACTTTTTGACATGCCTAAATACAATGTACAACGAACTTTGGTAACACGTATTGCGTTTTAAAAACAATATAAATGGTAATTTGAGTATAATGCGACGCGTTTAACTAGATCTGTATAAATTCACAATAGTTTAACACATGAAACGATTGAAATTGGTGTTGCAATGTGCACTTACATTTTTCTTGAGGGGGAATATGCTTTCATCTTTCGTAATGGTATCTCCAAAGCCAAACACTGGGATAATGCCATCATCATCTAATGACGCAAGTGTCTCGCCCAGAATACAGATCACCTGTTGTTTTTTAGACAGAGACGATCATTAGTTAACGTGTTCTCACATATCTTGTGCCTCGGGAATGGACAAAAAAACATGTAAGATTAATTCATTCAACAATTTGTCTTATGTAGGTTATACAAATCATAAAAGCGATGACTAAAACAGCCAAAATAGTACAGCTAATGTTCGAAAGATGAACCACCAATTTCAAAAAACATTTATTTATTCTTAAATCAACAAAGCGGTTAAATATTGGGATCAATAAGACGAAATACGGACCTCCTGATAAGGGTTGTTTGTATCAGTAGTGTCATGTAAGCTAAGACCGTTGAAGGACTTCTTGCCAGATAGCATATTGCTCAACGTGTAGTCAATACCTAAGATAAAGGTAAAAGATATCTCTATAAATAATGGCAATATGATCGAATTGTGATCATAATTTTAAACAATATTTAATTTCAAAATAAACAGTTTATACATTTAGAACTTTGAACTAGGGGTAATTTGTTCAAAAGTTATAATTTTAATGGTAAATGAAATTTCTTTCGCGAAAATATTTTTAAGAGACGGATATACTTTAAATTGTAAAAATAATATATTAAAGGAATTCCCATTTGTTGAGGCATTCACTTAAAGTTTAATCTTTTACAGACATCGTTAATAAATATACTTTAAGCCACTACCAAATATCAACCCGCAGGGTTTAATGTTAAGTCGTTTCAGCGCAGAATTTATCTCGGGCAAAGTCTTAAATCGGTCGAGATTCACATACAAGTGCGTCCCTTCGTCTTCAACATATTCTTCGGTGGCACCCAACGCCGAATCATCTGATCTGGCTGTATCGCATTGTACAATCAAATATGAAGAGTTGTCGTATGATCTTAAGAGAAAAAACGCATAAGAAATACCAATAATGGTCCCAAAGTTAAGTCCTTAAACGTGTGAATGACGTCTGTTGCATTCTTTCTGTAGCTTTTACTATGATGCCTGGGGTATGTTTAGACATACAAATATGTTTGTTTCATAAATTCGACCTACACTAAAAGTTAAACTATACCAATTGGTTTAAATTTGGCAGATAAGCATGGTGTAGCCTGGTATACCTTATCTTAATTTAATTCTAACTGCATCAGCAGTAGTGAAGGTGGCCTTAACAAAAACTTGACACTAGAGTGACGAATAAACCGCGACGCTGCGTGTAGTAATAAATAGAAAGTTGTAACAATAAACATGTGGGCCCCAGGGCGTGGTCTGTTTAGACTCTGGGGCATGTTTTGAACAACTTTTGTAGAGGAACATAATACGATTTTACATATCTTATCTGGATCCTTTACTAAGGTAGACGATACAATTCTCAGACAGACAGACAGACAAACAGACAGACAGAGACAGACAGACAGACAGAGGCAGACAGACACACATACAGAGAGACAGGCACACACACAGACATACAGACAGACAGACGCACATATTTTACAAATTAAAAACATCAAAAACGTTGAAAATGTAAAATTAATTACATATATTGTATATAAAGAACAAAATATCAAAGTAAAACAAACCACAGATTGATCACATTTACATGATAATATAGTTTAAGTGCGATTATAAAAATATACAGATAAAAGAGAATGTACCTTTCTGCCATATCGGTCTCGGATGACAATGAAATTTAAATCTACTCAAATATTGACTTCGAGATAAAACGCGCACGAACCATACTATCTATACAAAAAGTTTAAAGTGGTGTGGTATATAATTTGTATCATCTGCAAATGTTATCAGTGGTAAAGGACTTGTTTAAAGTCTCTTTGCACATAAATATTTTAAGAATTGAAAAGGGTTTTAGGTGAACTTAACGTAAATGACGCTTATTTGTGTCACCGATTTCTTTCTTAAATGATACTTAATGATTTTCGAAGGACAAACAAAAAAGTTTCGTTGCTAAACTGTACAATAAACTGCACAAAAGAAGTCCTGGTCCAGAGCATAGTAAACTATATGTTTCATTTTAATTTCCAAACAAGTATATGGTTTGTCTTTTTTAATAGTTGGTATGTGCTTGCTTTCACTTAATGCGTAGTATATTGTATTAAAACTATTCCGGATTTACTGCATAACTAATGTATTGCACCAGATTATCTCTTGACACATCAGGAACTCCAGCTGTGATTTTTATTTAAAAATTCATAGGTGGCTAGCTAAAATTAAATGCTCAATATTTAACTTTGGATAAGACTAAGGCGGGTAATAGCCGAAAATACTGGACTTAAGCATATTACGTTTAAAGTATATTCTCGATGCTACTGATATGGTAACAAAACAATAGAAATTCTTAAATTTAGATCCAGAACAATGAATCACAACAGTTTGGTTGCCAAATTTTCCCACTTTAACCACTAACAACAGTTATCACGTTCGTCAAATGCGTTCATAATGTGTGTTCACTGAATGAACTTAATTATGTATCATGAATATTGCTGGACCAAGTGTGAGATTGAGCGCTCTATAACCGGTTTAAACCCCCAGTGACCTTTCCAAGGCGGCGATGACACCAGCTTTATTCTACTATGGGTATATGCTGTTTCGTTTTGTGCCGTACTGTACCGTTTTGGCAATTAGTTCCTTGCCATAAATAAAGGACCACGAAGGTGTGTATGATATACAATACTGCTGCAGCTTCTGGAGTTTCACTTCGTTATATTAATTGTCCTGTCTCTCAACCTGTTCGCTCAGTTAAACGTATGAAAAATTGCTTGACCCGACCCGGAAGAGTGTAACCGAAAGTTGGCTTTAAAAGTTACACAACACCTTAGTTCTTTCAAAGTCTGATGTAGAAAGCGTGTTCGTGTAGAGGCGCTAGAGGGTTTTGTGCACAATCCGTATGCCCACTGATGTCAGCAGTCGGGTCTACTGGTAATGATAGACGGCGGTCTTAACATCATCCTTCTCTTGACCGGTCTGGTCGTGAGGGGGAAAAGAGGGACGATTACACAGAGATCCTCTGTCAGTCAGGTCTGTTTTGGGGTGCTGTGAGTAGCCCATTCATGGGGAAAGATTTCAAGTCTTTCACATGTTCTTCTGACGGCACTTACCTCCCTCGTTTTACATGAGCAGGATAGAGGACAGACTGTACATATAACCTCGAAGCGGGCATGATACCCTATAGCTACAGACACCAACTTAGACACATTTCGATTCACAAGGTAACTAGTTTACAACAACAATCATCAATAAGCGTTGATCCTGTAATTTCATTACAGTGGCAATATAAAAATTTTGCCAGCGTGACCGCAGGTTAGTTTTTCTGTAGTACTTTGCTTAAAAAAGCTATTAAATTATTAATTTGTACTGAAAATAATCCATATCAGACATAGAATAACGTATAATACGTATCAAATATGTTTTGGAAACGACATTTATAGTCAAAATAGCAAGATGTTTTAATGAGGACCTGGAAGCTGCCATCGTTGGGACAATCCAGGGTGGTGTACATTAAAGACTCGATAGGTTACAGGATCAAAGCTTAGTGATGATTGTTGTTGTAAACTAGTTACCTTGTGAATTGAAACTTGTCTGAGTTGTGTCTGTAGCTATAGGGCATCATGCCCGCTTCGAGGTTATATGTACAGTATATCCTCTATCATGCTCATGTAAAACGAGTACTGAAA
>VMBQ01003987.1:0-22250 GCA_007657795.1 Dreissena rostriformis
TTAAAGTTTCATAACTATATTTTCATGTCAACGCCTATGTCACAAAAACGTCAAACAAGAAGCCGATGCTCATTGATCGTCGTTACAAATTTATCCTACGACCCTATGCTCATAAACTTTATATACTGTATAAAACTAAATATTCCAGATAAGTGCACTAGGGTGGGTACACACACTCATTTGAGTCGTGTTCTGAGAAAACTGGGCAAAATGCTTGTGCGTTAATTGTCATCCCAGATGAGCCTGTGCAGTCCGCACAGGATAATCAGGGACGACAACGTCCGCTTTTATGGAAATTTTCGTTTAAATGATGTCTCTTCTTAGAAAAAATCCAGTTTAGGCGGAAAGTGTCGTCCCGGATTAGCCTGTGCCGTCTGCACAGGCTAATCTGGGATGACACTTTAAGCACATGCATTTTGTCCAGTTTTCTCAGAACGCAACTCATGTATGTGTTTGAATCTCTCAATTATTGAAAATACGTGAAATCAAAATCAATAGGAGAGAAATACGTCAACACTCTCGTGAAAGTCAATTAATTAGTTTTCTAGTTTCAGATTTCATAGGCGATGTATATGATTTCCGGACTAAATGGTCAATATAACAGAAAGTAAATACAAAGCTTCTAAAACTCCAATACTTCGGACTGTGTTCAATGAAATCAAATCCAGTCCATGGTTACACTATAATCGGTGACGCAGATTGATAAAAAGCAATTACCTGCTGTTGGCGTCGCTGTTGTTGCAACCGCATACGTTTTACTTTTACAGATTGATAAAATCAAAATCAAACCTGAAATCAAAACGAACACAAGTTTATGTTCTTTTATTCAAGTTTTCAGATGTATACCCGTCTGCCTCATTGGCGTCACGGTATTTATGTATTACCAGATAGTTGATATTTATATGTGATAGCAGCGAGTTCTCACACATATGTTTCTTAATACTGAATCGTTTCCAAAAAAATATAGCAGTTTCCATGCATCAATGATGCATGGTATGATAAGGAAATTAAGAAATGTCATCGTTTGTGTATGTATCGAGACGTTAAATCTACTTCTTAATACGTACACTAATATCCATACGAAAATGTCAGCTAAGAGGACATTTGCATATTACTTTCACCTATGAGCGCTACAGCTTAGAAATGTAAACTAGAATTGAATGAAACTCTATGCGCGCCCCGACATTCAGACTTTTCAGATTTAACGCTTTCCGTCAACGCGGTCCGATATTATTTATTGCAATTTTATTTTCATATCAAAACTGAATATATTTGTTTAATGGATGGTATTTGTGAGCATTTTCTAAGATTTAAAGCTCCCAATGCGGCATGCTCATCACGCCGGGATATTCTGGTCTGGTGATTGTGTATGCTCCACTACGAAAAAAATCATTTCAACATTATGAACCGCGTCATGCGGAAATGGGCGTTATGCTATATATGCGCAGTCTGGTCAGGATCTTCCCTCTCCGCGTATGCGCAGGATGGCCTGGAGCTTAGCTCACCACATATGGCATAAGAAACATTCTCGCATGACGCGGCTGAATTAATAGTTACTCGCTCGAGTTTCAATTTCTTATATCATTTTTATTAGAACGATGCGATCGGGGCAACATTTTGATGAGCTATTAAAGTTATAGATTATTACATTACTCTGGTATTGTCACTGGGATGATTTTGGGACAATCTAGAAACGTTACATTTGTTACAAATAAATATGTGTGCGTGCTTAACGAGCCCACGGTGCAATGTTCACATAAAGGTAAAAGTATTATTCAAGTGATTTCTAAGTTTGCGTAACAGTATGAAGTTAATTACTTTTGAAAAATATCAATATCATTGAGTATATCCACATCCACTTAACCCTTTGCATGCTGGGTAATTTGTCGTCTGCTAAAATGTCGTCTGCTGAATTTCTAAAATTAGCATTTTCTTCGATTTTTTTCAAAGAATACTATCAGAATAGCAAACAGTTTGGATCCTGATGAGACGCCACGTTCTGTGGCGTCTCATCTGGATCCAAACTGTTTGCAAAAACCTTCAAACTCCGGTTCCAGCACTGAAAGGGTTAATGAAATCGGCACATGACTAAAAACGTTAGACGACTCGGTAATTGGTATGTTTAGTCCACAATAATAGTCCAAAAGCAGGTTCTCTCCAAAATAATGATAAATACTGAATAAGCAACTTTGTTGATGTCACAGTCAAAATGAATCTTTAGGTTTTGCACGCGTCTAAGAAACAATATATAGTTTTTTACATAAGAAAGTAATGCAATTAGAAATAACAATGTAAAAAGTTAGAAAGTAATGCAATTAAAAATAACAATGTAAAAAGTTAGAAAGTAATGCAATTAAAAATAACAATGTAAAAAGTTAATCAACATTTATATATATATTCTCTGTGAATGAATTATCAGAATTTGTTTCAATATATAAAGTTTGTTGATTATAATTTAATATAATTTATTAAATAAGTATACTGGGTTTGAAGACAAGACTATAGTCATTTGTGTGTGCATGTACGTGTATATGTAATGTGCACCTATATGCTATAAAACATAAGTAATTAAATTGTATGTATTAATTTTAAATGCATATCAAATAGACCACGGACATACTTCCTTAATTATAAGATATATAATATCAAACTATTTTTACTGTATGCGCACAATATGTATTGCACGCTTTTAAATTCTCCGAAATCATACGCTTCATATGCACTTAATCTCCATAATTATAAATAAATACTCACATAAGCGTATGAGATGCAGATTCATTTTTCCAAAATTTAATATCACAAAGTTGTCATACATTCCTCTTCAGTGATAACATTTCACATATATATACTGTCTTGTTCAGCCTCTGCCTTGTATCTAAATGCGCAAGCAATGTGGGCGACATCGGTTAACAGTTTTTTCTCGAACAGGTCTGATCAAATCTATCTAAATGGCGGACGTATTGCCTATATTATTCACGATGCCATGGGCTGTCTCGATTCTAGGAAAGCCCATAACGATGCCCGGGAATACTAGGCCAGTCAGTTGTTTATCTGCGTTTAACCAACAAGACCAAATTTCAACTTCTACATCTTTAAAATGTGGAACTTTTGACATCTGCTCGCGATTGATTCTATATGTAAAAGAACATCACACGTTAAATACTGGATGCAACTAGTGTCCTCATATATTCGATATGTTTGATAGGTATTTAACGAAAACAAACATAATTCCTAATTGGTGTCGGGTCCTGAGAAAACTGGGCATAATGCTTGTTCGTAAATTGCCATCCCAGATTAGCCTGTTCAGTCCGCACAGGCTAATCTGGGAAGACAATTTCCGCTTTTATGGAATTTTTCGTTTAAATGATGTCGCTTCTTAGCAAAAATCCAGTTTAGGCGGAAAGTGTCGTCCCTGATTAGCCTGTGCGGACTGCACAGGATAATATGGGATGACACTTTACGCACAAGCTTATGCCAAGTTTTCTCATAACAAGACACGTTATAATTTGAGAAATATGATGTTGTTTTGCAACAGCTTTTAAACATTTGATATTGAAATGTCCACAGTGCCGCATCATTCGTTTTTCAAAAATGTTGTTCTTAATGCTGAGTAACTTTTGTTTTATTGTTTTGCTGCTGATGATGCTAATGAAATGGAATTCTCTTTAGAAACATCGCCCCTACATAACGCATTTGATTGATTCTTATGCCAGATTGGGATGTATGGCGATGATAGAAATAACACATGTACAGCAAAAATGACAATTCTGGTACTGTCAATGTTAAGCTTTATTTATTCAGCATTATAGATAAAATAAAACACAATGTAAATATACATGTCTTACAAGGAAATAAAGTATTGGTAATTAGTGTGCATTAACCCAAAATTAACAGTGTATTTTAAAGGTAAGCAGATAAACTAACACGTGAATTACAGCGTAACTTGGCCTAAGCGAACTGTTGCACGGTTGATTGACAATCTGTCTAACATGCAAATTCACTGTATCATATGTGTTCCAAGGGGAATTTAAATTAAACGGGTTTCTTATTTTAGAATAGAATACCGGTTAATGTTAGGTGAAACGTTATGCTTGGTAAGCAAGTATAAAGGCACAAACATAACTCATCATAATTCATTATTCAATCTATTTCGAAATATAACGCAATTTCAATAATTTAGAACGATTTATAGTTAAATGGGTTGCTGATTTTGTTTTAGCATTATGTTTTGTAGAATTACTTAATGTCCTACTTCAATCACGAAAATATTGTTCTTTTAACTATTTCATTACTTTTTCTAAAACGTGTATTTTTACAATTGATCAAACTTTGGAAAATCAAACTTGATGAAGACAGAAAAATTTAAAAGTAGTTGATATTATTCCAAGACAATGTTACAGCTTCGGTTTTAGTTTCCGATCGCTTCTCGTGTATAGGTATAATTTCTACTAAAAGTTTACCAAACTGGACACTTCAATTAATTAAATGTTCTCTTAATATGTACACTGTCGTATGCAAACAATTAATAAATTGTCGTTTATATTATGATAAGTGGTTCACGTATTTCGAGCAAAAATACAAAAACAATGAAAAACTTAAAATTAACTTTATCTAAAAAAACTCGCTTTATATACAAAAACAACTCACAATACACTGCGAAGTGTTTATTTTAAAATACATGTAAATTCACCCAGTTCATTGAAAAGTGGCGTTGGTTTTTTATGAGAGCTTTTGTGATCTAATATTGAATTGTGATGGGGAATACTGTTTGGCCATTGATCTGGAAGCATATTGATTGAAATAAGAAATGCTAAACTTAACTTAAACGAGTTCACTTGATTGCGGTCCTTCAACTTGAAGGTGCGACCAACAAGAATTTGTCTAAGACGAGTGGAAGACATTTGAGAACTGCTCAAGATGGCAACACATCAAGTGAGGATTTGTGGATAAGTTTGGACTTAGAATATCCGCAAAGTTCAATACATAATACCCGGTAATTAGAGCTGCATATGCATTTCCCGTTTAGCATGTAATGTTGCATGCAGGGATCAATCCCACAAACATATGAGCATCGCTCTGTGAAAATGGGGTTTAATGCACGTCCGTTAAGTTTCCTCCCAGATAAGACAGGTCAGTCCGCACAGGCTAATCAGGGACGACAATTTCCGCTTAAACTGGATTTTCGTAAAGAAGAGTCTCCTTTTAAACGAAAAATACAATAAAAGCGGAAAGTGTCGTACGCACAGGCTAATCTGGGACGACGCTTTAAGCACATGCATTAAACCCCCCTTTTCAACGACTTTAGTTCTGGCCACCATCGCATTACCACTTATTTGCCGTCTAACTGCTTGCGATTGAAACCGCCAATATATTCATTAAAATATTAATCAAATATTTCATGCAATCTAAGCTTCTATTGAAAGTTGACCGGAATAGACTAATTGCGCACGCTGTTTTTCAGTCTGTATATTCAGGAAGTGAATCGATATCCATTTCAAAGGGACATTTGCGACATTTTAAATAATCGTATTGAAGTTTAAAGCTCAGAATTAAACCACATATACGGGTACCTCACTATCGACTTTAGGAGAGGAAATACTTTATATATTTTCCTTTGAAGATCAGCCGACTCGGTTTCAATAAATGAACGCGCTCAATTGAACTTGAAAATTGAACATCTTTTCATCTATTAAATATTATAATTAATTATACGCGTACATGTATTCTAACGAGGGCATCAAACGACATTATTAATATATATGAATGATCCGTGTCCTATATGAATGTATCGCTAATGTTTTATTGATTCGTGTGAGCGATACGCCAGAAACATCCGATTGGGCGAAACGTGGGATGGAACCGTGTGAACGATACATGTGGTTAATCAGCATGATCTGTACGTGATATTTGAGTCGTGTTCTGAGAAAACTGGGCATAATGCATGTGCGTAAAGTGTTGTCCCAGATCAGCCTGTGCAGTCCGCACAGGCTAATCAGGGACGACACTTTCCGCCTTAATTGGATTTTTGCTAAGAGGAGACTTCATTTGAACGAAAAATGTCATAAAAGCGGAAAGTGTCGTCCCTGATTAGCCTGTGTGGACTGCACAGGCTAATCTGAGACGACACTTAACGCACATGCATATGCCCAGTTTTCTCAGAACATGACACATTTACTGTTAAGATTTAAACTTTTAAGATTTTGCATATACAATTATATACAAGCCATTTTTTTCGGTGTAACGCGTTTGAGCATTCTCTATACCTGTTCACGATTAACTCAACTGAATTGAAGTTATGAATAATACGAAGTAATGACTTGAAATAACAGTCGACAACTCTGATTTGGTTCGGAAGCTCAACGAAAAGCCAATATATGTCTAAAGATAAAAACTGTGATGCCAGAAGCGTGGATGCCCGTATATTACAACGCGTCGTTTGAATAGACAGTTGCTAACGAAACGTATTGAAAATGAAATACCGGGGGAAGTGCACTAAAAAGTCAATTATATCGACATACTAAGCTTTACAAAGATTTATTGGGTAGCTTTTATAATAAAATGAATTACTATATTTGTCAAATTGCAGTTTTCAATTGCCCGTTATTTAATACATTGAATCTAGGTTGAGACAATGTGAACTGTTGGCAAATATAAAAACTAAGGTGAAGTGTTATTGAACATGTTTATATTATTGTTGTGTACTGTTGTAAGTTGCTTGATTCATTAAAACTATATAGATATAAATGGGAGAACGGGCTTGTCTTTTATTTTATTTAACCCATTTATGCCTAGCGTCTAAAAAAAAGGCCTTGGCAAACAGCGAAGACCCAGATTAGACGCCGCATGATGCGGCGTCTCATCAGGGTCTGCGCTGTTTGCTTTAATAAAGGAATTTCTGTAAGAAATATTCTAAATATAGAAATAAATATACTAGACATCCCTAATTTTGGAAATAAATTGATCTAATTTGGAAGGATGGGAGAGTCCACTAGGCATAAATGGGTTAAGAAAAGATCTAAGCTAGAATCACTCAATGTTCAATTAGGCTGCTGCCTAACATGGGCTGGGTGGAAAGCAGAACCAGAACAGACTGAAACATTTTATATTATGTATATTGTATACGCATATGGATCTTACAGTATACCGGTAAACACCAGATGCTAGGATTGTGGAATTAAAGTGGGAATAGTTCATGAGATTTCCATGGCGAAAAAACATGTTCCAACGTTTAAAACGAGTTAATAATTGTGCTTCTTGTGAAATTAAATATTCAAGGAAATACACGCGGCAGGATAAATGCCCTAATTGTCAAGTTTGAAACTCGAATTGATTATAAAAGATCTGCGACATCAAAATCGAAAGGCGAGAAATGAGTCACCGGCCTGATGAAAGTTCAATAATTATTGTCTAATCAAATGTTTCATAGGCGATTGGATTTCCGGACCAAAGTGTCAATATAAGCGAAAGTAAATACAAAACTTCTAGAACTCCAATAATTCTGACGTGTTTTCAATGAAATCAAGTCGTGTCCGTGTTTACACTTACATCGCTGACGCAGATTGGACAGATCCAAAGCAATAACCTGACGTTGGTGTTAATGCCACATAAATAGGAGTCGCGCTCTGAGAAAAGGGGGTTTAATGCGTATGCGTAAAGTATCGTCCCAGATTTACCTGTGCAGTTCGAACAGGCCAATCAGGGACGACACTTTCCGCTTTTAGGATACTTTTCGTTTAAAAAAGTCTCTTCTTAGCAAGAATCCAGTTGAGGCGGAAAGTGTTGTCCCTGATTTGCCTGTACGGCCTACACAGGCTAATCTGGGACGACACTTTACGCACATGCATTAAACCCCTTTTTCACAGAGCGCGGCTCACATTATTGTTAAAGGTTAATAAATTCTTAAACAAATCTACAAACAAAAAGAAAACACGTTTATTTTCTCGTCTTCACTTTAATACTTGTATTCTTTTTCGCCGCATTGACGCCACGGAATGTATGTATTACCATGTACTTGATGTTTTGAGCGGCTATCGTAAAGATGTTGTATCAATAATAAGATGCATCGTATTCAAACAAAGAATATCAGTTGTTATGCATATTTATGTATATATACAATGAATAGGGTTTGACTAAATATTCGCTTGGCGTTTCCTGGTGTAGACATCGGCAGTGACCATGACTTAGTGCTCACCACCATCAAGCTAAAGATAAAGAGCAAGCGCATCACGAAGAACCCTCGCGTTAGATTTGACATGGAAAAATTGAAAGATCCAGTGATAGCAAAGGTTTTTCAATCACAGATAGGTGGCAAGTTTGAAGCCCTCAACATCTTAGACAATGACATCGACACCATAACCAACAACATCAAGCATGGCCTTCTGTCATCGGCCGAAGAAGTGCTTGGGAGAGAGAGAATGAAGAACAAGCCATGGGTGACGACCGAAATCATGGACCTTTGTTGCAAAAGAAGAGAACTGAGGCATGATAAGTACACAGGCATGGACCCCCAGGAAACCCGTTACCTTGTGAGCAGCGTAATACCATTCGAGCAGCGTTGTGTATTTTAGCATGAACTTACATAGGGTAAGTACATAGGAAAAATTAAAAAATTTCAAAGTCCAATTTGAAACAACTGTGTAATAACATTGATAACAAAGGTATTTGCCTACATGTAGATAAAATCCTGACAAATTTTCTTAAAAAATGAGCGAAATGTGGCTCCCTGGAGTAGAAGATCGGGAAAAATGGGCCATGTTCAAGCATTTAGGGGAGAAAACTGCTTTAATTTGCAAGTCAATACATGTACAATAATTAAAGGATTTATAAAAACTTACACCTGTCTTCCATAACCTCTCAGAAGGGTTTCTCCAGAAAGCTATTTCTTGTGGAGAAATTTGCGTTTTTAATGATCTTCTACTTCAGGGAGCCACATTTCGCTAATTTTTAAGAAAATGTGTCAGGATTTGTTCTTCATGTAGGCCAATACCTTTGTTATCAATGCTAATACACAGTTGTTTCAAATTGGACTTTGATTTTTTTTAATTTTTCCAATGTTCTTACAACGCTGCTCGAATGGTATTTCGCTGCTCACAAGGTATCGGGTTTCCTGGGGTGAACTCTCTACTAAGACATAAGAGAGAAAGGAAACACTGAAGGCGTTGAGAAGAATATTCAGTGCATTATGATAAAAAAGTGTTTCGCTAAATTTTAACAAAGCGATCAAAGGTAAAGGTACACATGTGTTAACCAAATTAAACATCATATCAAACGAGAAGTTTTATCTGTTATTGCGTCTTTGAATGCAACATACACACGCCGGGTATGCGGATACTTTGATGACGGACGGCACTTCGATGAAAGAGAACAACAAAAGCCACGCGCGAGAGATGAGTTCTTCAGCTTGTTTGCATTTATGTTCCGTTCATTTGGTTTTCAGACACGGAACATTGTTTGGGTGATTAATGGTATAGCACTTCTTATTGCGAAAAAAGAAATTCGCGGAAAAACGGTGAATTGTAAAACAAAAACGATAAAATTCCATCGATAATCAGCATAAATTGGATGATCAGTACATATTTTAACAAAATAAACACACTAAGAAATAAATCAAGAACGTGCTTACTATTCGAAATGAAAGATCAATATGTCCATTAATGTTACAACATGTAAATTTTAAGTTTACTAACGTATTTGGGGGAATTCAACTGTTTTTAGAGTCGCATGCACATTTTTCATGGGCACTTCGTTTACCGATCATCTCAATAACAATGGCACTTAGATTCCTGGACACTTTTTTTTCAGATATAGCACACTCTTTTTAGTGAAACAAAAATGCAGAATTCGCTGTGGAATACTGTTAAAGTAAGCAGGCAATAAATAAAAATGTATGTACTTACGTAAATTAACAACACATAACCGAAACATTTTCTGATCACTTTGGGATATGATTATGATTTTGTATAAATGTGAAAGATAAGATTGCATTGTTTTTGCTTTTTTAATTTTGTATTTATTTTCAAAACAAGATATGACAATCATGAAAACACATGTATACCGCTTTTTTAACTCTCAATCGCTTTTCTCATCAGTGCTATATACTTGTAAGTCCACTTTATTAATTAATGCGCAGTTGTTATGCAAGTAGCGACAGTTTTGTATTTGCATCTTTCTCACCAAGTCTAGTGTTACTTTAAGAAGAAAAAGAACATGAGACAAAGAATAAGTGTTCGTTATGAACAAATATTCTGTAGCAGTATTATCTTCATATTTGTTCTGCAGATGCTTCAAGATAGATGATTGATTTGCGCACATTGTTCAATACAGCTATAACATAATCGTTTGAGTAAAAGTTGTTGTTTTAATGTAAAAAAGGTCTGTGGAAATAATACCGGCACATACCATTTTTAAATTTATCGTATGTTTTTCACGCTGTATACGTTAACAAAAAAACATTTCTATGAGACTTGAATTTATGTATAAAATGGAATATAAGCACACATTCCTTGTTTGAATTTTGAAATTTAAGATCAGATTACCGTAACCACGTGTTGATTATGATGTTTACCCATAGACCATATAAGTATATTCAAAGTTTAAAGTGCAGTCTCGGGTTATTACATGTTGTTTACCTTTGTTTTTACAGACTATATTGTTATTTATTTGTTAAATTACCAAGTAGACGAGTCACGATGATCATCGGGCATATTATTTCAAAATTGTATGTTGCTATTTGTGATCAACATTCACTGATTGGTGTAAGCTGGTTCGTTTTTAAAGTTGCCCATACAGCGCCTGTGTATATTTCAAATGAAGAGAGTATTCGAGGATCATTAGATTCAATTTATAATTGTTATCCGTTAAAAGTGTTCATTGTTAAATAAAAGCAAAATTCACTTTAACATTTGTTTTCTTATCATCAGATGTTAAACATAACTTATGATCACTAACAGAATTATACATATTGCGTATAGGCTCATAATAGTTTTAAAATGAAAAGACATTCGCGTTATTTTCTTTAAGAAATGAATACATTTAGTTTGAGAAACTAAAGGTTAATTGCTCATCATCAGCATATTCTCACACTTTCATAATGTTCTCTCAAAGTCTGTTTCAAATGCAAAATGCGGTTTTAGGCATACATAATCATAATAATGTTAAAAAAAGAACAACAAGCTCAAATCATAATTGGACCATTCCATGCTAAAACAGTGACTATTGATATCTGCCTAAAGTGCCGTCCAGGATCAGCCTGTGCATCCCGCAACTTTCTACTTCGAATGCAGTTTCGTTTAAACATACCTTCTTGAAACCGAAAATGCCATTAAGAACAGAACACAACAGAACAGACAGTTTATTAAGACTTATACAAATGTACATCGTCTAAATACACAAAATATAATACAAAATATTGTCACGTGTCTATATATTACAACGTATGAGTAATAACAAAATACAAAATGTAATATAACAATTTGAGACAAAGTATATTTAACAAAGAAGAACGACTTTACATTACCCTAGTAAAATATATATCGTGTTACTAGCAGTAAGTTACTACTTTAGTTTTCGTTGACAATATTATTTGTGATAGAATATCTTACGGCTAGAGCTTCCTTCATATATTTACACAAATTTATCATTTCAATTTTACAAGTTGAGTTCAATAAAGTATGGAACTTAAAAACTGATGGATTCACATAGTAAACAATTTTTATATATTTTTGTCTTAATTGGCGGAAACATGGACATTTACATATTAAGTGGAATTCAACTTCTATGTCCCTTTGATCACAACATTGTAAAAATCGTTCATTACGGGGAATATTATTACGTGCGTATCTTCCAGTTTGAATTCTCAACGGGTGGGCAGAAGCCCTTAGTTTAACAAAGTATGTACGCAAACTTTTTGGCAGTAAATCTAAGTAAGTTTCGTATTCAAGAGTTGTTTTGAATATTCTTTACATATCTAAAACAGAACTATCGTTCATATTGCCAACCCATTCTTGTTTAAAAGCATCTACAATTCTACATTTTAATTCACATTAAAACGACTTTGTATTAAGCATATTTGCATTTTCGAATATATATGAAAATCCATAATCATTTAATAACTTTTTCACATTTGAAACCCAATTTTTATATCCTTTATCACAATCATTTATCTCCTGGTTATACACAGTTTTTATGATAATATTTCACTATTAACAACTTTAAGCCAATATTTTACAATACGAACATATCTATTTACATACTGCGGGTGTCTACCTAATTCACCATACACCGTTGCATTACATGTATTGCTTTTAACATTTAACAACCTTTTACAAAATGTTAAGTGAATGCGTTCAATATCTTTGAATTTATTAATACCCCATATCTCTGATGCATAATTTAAAATAGAGCCAACAAAGGCATCAAACAATTGACACAATATTCTAGGTTTAAGATCATACTGTTTGCATTTATAAAGCAAAGTATTCATAGCCTTAAGAGCTTTACCTACTAACTGCTCATGGTTTAATATAAAACTACCAGTATAATTAATAGCAGTACCCAAATAGTTAAAATTATCGACGACTTCTATAGTTTCCCCATTATATGTCCATATCTCATCTCGGCGAATTCTACCCCTTTTCCGAAAAACCATTATTTTTGTTTTGCTAGTATTAACATTAAGTCCCCATGAGTTACAATAAAGGTAGAGGTTGTCTAAATGAGATTGTATTTTTTCGGGTGATTTACCCCGAATCGCCATATCGTCTGCAAATAACAGTAAAATTAAAATTATATCTTCTATATTTAAACCAGACACTCGGATTAGCCTGTTCTTACTGAACAGGCTGATCCTGGACGGCACTTTACGCATGGTTTTACGCAGAGATACCCGGTTATCTCATGGAGCGGCCCATATACTTAATAAACATAACAAACATAGAGCATTTTAAAATTGCATAAAGCATCTTAAACTCAAAGAACAAGTACTAGAGCCCTGTAATAAGTAAAATCTAACACGATTGCGTTGATCCACATGATCCGTTGTATTTGCATCTCTCTGAACCTCAAGTTGCCACTTAAAAACAAGTTCATTATGCAGACAAATATTTCCGGTCGTCACTTGAAATATATTTCTTTAGAAATAAGAATTTAAATCTTTGTTGAAATTGCAATTATAATAGTAATTGTATAATTTAATAGTAATGTGATTTTTGAAAAGGAACAACGCCATTGGTTATATTTCACACGTGTTTGTAATTTAGTTATGCATAGATTCCCTATGCGTCGCTCTTGACTATGCAAATTGATTCGTACTTCAAAATATTTTGTAAGAAAAGCCATTACATACATAAATGCATTTCAGGTAGAAGATAAAACTCGGTTATCAGAGTGCCCAATTTGTTAAAAGTCTCCGTTATCCGAAGTGCCCTTTATCGGTAATCAACGTTCCTACAGCTTTATGTATACCACCTATTAAAACATGTTCTAACATTCTTTTTATTTCATTGAATACTATCAAAATTTCAGTATTTGAAGCACAGTGATTACTCTACATGCTGGAATAACAAACAATTTCTTGCAATATTTCTAAGTAGTTCTATTTTGTTCCAATGTTTACTGTTCATCCAGTTTATGCTGTTTTCCGACCGAATTTGCTATTTATTTGACAAAAATGTACCATTCTTCCGTGAAATTTTGTCTTCCCAATACAAAGGATACACCATTTACCAATTCGACCATGTGTCTTGTCTTTAAAACTTATCTTAAGGGTATAACTTAAAAAAAAAACAACTGACGAACTTACCTCTCGCGCGTGGCGTTTGTTGTTCTCTGTTAAAGAAGTGCCATCCGTCATTAAAGTATCCGCATACCCGGCGTGATACAGGGTGTTCATTAAAAAACGGTGACCTAAAGTTATCTTGAATATCTTTTTCTTTTCTACACATAATTTGATGAAAGTCAACTTAAATGATCTTAAGTGTCATATCTTTGTATCAACAGCATGTTTAATTATAACAGAAAAATACTGAAGTGTGCTTCGATCGATGACACAATTTATTTCATTTGTTGCAATTGTTGTTTAACAGATAAGAAATAAGTTTGTGAATGTTATCAAGTTCGTATCTTAAAATAATTGGGAACCAATAAAAAACCTATATATTTCTAGGATTATTATTATGTATTTGATATAAGATGTCAGCTTAAATTGTATTATTGAGTGTTGAAAATACTTCTTGATTAATTGATTTGTTGGTACAAACTATGAAATCACTGATGTACGAAATTTCACACTTACTAAAACAGGCTGTGGAAAAAGGGGCCGTCACTCTGGGTATAAAAACCCTTTCAGAAAATTTTACTTAATATTAAAAACTCTGTGATAATCCTTACATATTCTAAAAATATGGATGTATTCTGGGTGAAATTATAAAAATGGTGGGTCTTTACTTTAGGTCCCCGTTTTTATTGGACACCCTGAAGCATGCATAACTAGAGCTTTGTCACTGACGTGACGTATACCCCCACATGCTGCATTGACACAGAATATTTTGATTGCTGTCTCACAAAACAAGAGAAGCTTATTTATAGCAATTTTTAAGAATTATTATGCCATTATCATGTATGGCCATTTTGACCTTTGAAATCTTGAATTATTTTGCATGATACGCCATCCAATGCCTGTGAACAAAATTAATGTGGAGAGTAATATTAAAATCTCACGATGAATGACATAGTTATGGCCCAGACAAGCTTATTTATGGCCATTTTTGACCTTTGAACTCAAAGTGTGACCTTGACCTTGGAGATATCGACGTAATTTTATCGNAAGTTACAATTACTTTAATGACTGCATCTCAGTCTATATCAAGGTACAATTACTTTAATGACTGCCTCTCAGTCTACACCATCAAGTTACAATTACTTTAATGACTGCATCTCAGTCTATATCAAGGTACAATTACTTTAATGACTGCCTCTCAGTCTACACCATCAAGTTACAATTACTTTAATGACTGCATCTCAGTCTATATCAAGGTACAATTACTTTAATGACTGCCTCTCAGTCTACACCATCAAGTTACAATTACTTTAATGACTGCATCTCAGTCTATATCAAGGTACAATTACTTTAATGACTGCCTCTCAGTCTACACCATCAAGTTACAATTACTTTAATGACTGCATCTCAGTCTATATCAAGGTACAATTACTTTAATGACTGCCTCTCAGTCTACACCATCAAGTTACAATTACTTTAATGACTGCATCTCAGTCTATATCAAGGTACAATTACTTTAATGACTGCCTCTCAGTCTACACCATCAAGTTACAATTACTTTAATGACTGCATCTCAGTCTATATCAAGGTACAATTACTTTAATGACTGCCTCTCAGTCTACACCATCAAGTTACAATTACTTTAATGACTGCATCTCAGTCTATATCAAGGTACAATTACTTTAATGACTGCCTCTCAGTCTACACCATCAAGTTACAATTACTTTAATGACTGCATCTCAGTCTATATCAAGGTACAATTACTTTAATGACTGCCTCTCAGTCTACACCATCAAGTTACAATTACTTTAATGACTGCATCTCAGTCTATATCAAGGTACAATTACTTTAATGACTGCCTCTCAGTCTACACCATCAAGTTACAATTACTTTAATGACTGCATCTCAGTCTATATCAAGGTACAATTACTTTAATGACTGCCTCTCAGTCTACACCATCAAGTTACAATTACTTTAATGACTGCATCTCAGTCTATATCAAGGTACAATTACTTTAATGACTGCCTCTCAGTCTACACCATCAAGTTACAATTACTTTAATGACTGCATCTCAGTCTATATCAAGGTACAATTACTTTAATGACTGCCTCTCAGTCTACACCATCAAGTTACAATTACTTTAATGACTGCATCTCAGTCTATATCAAGGTACAATTACTTTAATGACTGCCTCTCAGTCTACACCATCAAGTTACAATTACTTTAATGACTGCATCTCAGTCTATATCAAGGTACAATTACTTTAATGACTGCCTCTCAGTCTACACCATCAAGTTACAATTACTTTAATGACTGCATCTCAGTCTATATCAAGGTACAATTACTTTAATGACTGCCTCTCAGTCTACACCATCAAGTTACAATTACTTTAATGACTGCATCTCAGTCTATATCAAGGTACAATTACTTTAATGACTGCCTCTCAGTCTACACCATCAAGTTACAATTACTTTAATGACTGCATCTCAGTCTATATCAAGGTACAATTACTTTAATGACTGCCTCTCAGTCTACACCATCAAGTTACAATTACTTTAATGACTGCATCTCAGTCTATATCAAGGTACAATTACTTTAATGACTGCCTCTCAGTCTACACCATCAAGTTACAATTACTTTAATGACTGCATCTCAGTCTATATCAAGGTACAATTACTTTAATGACTGCCTCTCAGTCTACACCATCAAGTTACAATTACTTTAATGACTGCATCTCAGTCTATATCAAGGTACAATTACTTTAATGACTGCCTCTCAGTCTACACCATCAAGTTACAATTACTTTAATGACTGCATCTCAGTCTATATCAAGGTACAATTACTTTAATGACTGCCTCTCAGTCTACACCATCAAGTTACAATTACTTTAATGACTGCATCTCAGTCTATATCAAGGTACAATTACTTTAATGACTGCCTCTCAGTCTACACCATCAAGTTACAATTACTTTAATGACTGCATCTCAGTCTATATCAAGGTACAATTACTTTAATGACTGCCTCTCAGTCTACACCATCAAGTTACAATTACTTTAATGACTGCATCTCAGTCTATATCAAGGTACAATTACTTTAATGACTGCCTCTCAGTCTACACCATCAAGTTACAATTACTTTAATGACTGCATCTCAGTCTATATCAAGGTACAATTACTTTAATGACTGCCTCTCAGTCTACACCATCAAGTTACAATTACTTTAATGACTGCATCTCAGTCTATATCAAGGTACAATTACTTTAATGACTGCCTCTCAGTCTACACCATCAAGTTACAATTACTTTAATGACTGCATCTCAGTCTATATCAAGGTACAATTACTTTAATGACTGCCTCTCAGTCTACACCATCAAGTTACAATTACTTTAATGACTGCATCTCAGTCTATATCAAGGTACAATTACTTTAATGACTGCCTCTCAGTCTACACCATCAAGTTACAATTACTTTAATGACTGCATCTCAGTCTATATCAAGGTACAATTACTTTAATGACTGCCTCTCAGTCTACACCATCAAGTTACAATTACTTTAATGACTGCATCTCAGTCTATATCAAGGTACAATTACTTTAATGACTGCCTCTCAGTCTACACCATCAAGTTACAATTACTTTAATGACTGCATCTCAGTCTATATCAAGGTACAATTACTTTAATGACTGCCTCTCAGTCTACACCATCAAGTTACAATTACTTTAATGACTGCATCTCAGTCTATATCAAGGTACAATTACTTTAATGACTGCCTCTCAGTCTACACCATCAAGTTACAATTACTTTAATGACTGCATCTCAGTCTATATCAAGGTACAATTACTTTAATGACTGCCTCTCAGTCTACACCATCAAGTTACAATTACTTTAATGACTGCATCTCAGTCTATATCAAGGTACAATTACTTTAATGACTGCCTCTCAGTCTACACCATCAAGTTACAATTACTTTAATGACTGCATCTCAGTCTATATCAAGGTACAATTACTTTAATGACTGCCTCTCAGTCTACACCATCAAGTTACAATTACTTTAATGACTGCATCTCAGTCTATATCAAGGTACAATTACTTTAATGACTGCCTCTCAGTCTACACCATCAAGTTACAATTACTTTAATGACTGCATCTCAGTCTATATCAAGGTACAATTACTTTAATGACTGCCTCTCAGTCTACACCATCAAGTTACAATTACTTTAATGACTGCATCTCAGTCTATATCAAGGTACAATTACTTTAATGACTGCCTCTCAGTCTACACCATCAAGTTACAATTACTTTAATGACTGCATCTCAGTCTATATCAAGGTACAATTACTTTAATGACTGCCTCTCAGTCTACACCATCAAGTTACAATTACTTTAATGACTGCATCTCAGTCTATATCAAGGTACAATTACTTTAATGACTGCCTCTCAGTCTACACCATCAAGTTACAATTACTTTAATGACTGCATCTCAGTCTATATCAAGGTACAATTACTTTAATGACTGCCTCTCAGTCTACACCATCAAGTTACAATTACTTTAATGACTGCATCTCAGTCTATATCAAGGTACAATTACTTTAATGACTGCCTCTCAGTCTACACCATCAAGTTACAATTACTTTAATGACTGCATCTCAGTCTATATCAAGGTACAATTACTTTAATGACTGCCTCTCAGTCTACACCATCAAGTTACAATTACTTTAATGACTGCATCTCAGTCTATATCAAGGTACAATTACTTTAATGACTGCCTCTCAGTCTACACCATCAAGTTACAATTACTTTAATGACTGCATCTCAGTCTATATCAAGGTACAATTACTTTAATGACTGCCTCTCAGTCTACACCATCAAGTTACAATTACTTTAATGACTGCATCTCAGTCTATATCAAGGTACAATTACTTTAATGACTGCCTCTCAGTCTACACCATCAAGTTACAATTACTTTAATGACTGCATCTCAGTCTATATCAAGGTACAATTACTTTAATGACTGCCTCTCAGTCTACACCATCAAGTTACAATTACTTTAATGACTGCATCTCAGTCTATATCAAGGTACAATTACTTTAATGACTGCCTCTCAGTCTACACCATCAAGTTACAATTACTTTAATGACTGCATCTCAGTCTATATCAAGGTACAATTACTTTAATGACTGCCTCTCAGTCTACACCATCAAGTTACAATTACTTTAATGACTGCATCTCAGTCTATATCAAGGTACAATTACTTTAATGACTGCCTCTCAGTCTACACCATCAAGTTACAATTACTTTAATGACTGCATCTCAGTCTATATCAAGGTACAATTACTTTAATGACTGCCTCTCAGTCTACACCATCAAGTTACAATTACTTTAATGACTGCATCTCAGTCTATATCAAGGTACAATTACTTTAATGACTGCCTCTCAGTCTACACCATCAAGTTACAATTACTTTAATGACTGCATCTCAGTCTATATCAAGGTACAATTACTTTAATGACTGCCTCTCAGTCTACACCATCAAGTTACAATTACTTTAATGACTGCATCTCAGTCTATATCAAGGTACAATTACTTTAATGACTGCCTCTCAGTCTACACCATCAAGTTACAATTACTTTAATGACTGCATCTCAGTCTATATCAAGGTACAATTACTTTAATGACTGCCTCTCAGTCTACACCATCAAGTTACAATTACTTTAATGACTGCATCTCAGTCTATATCAAGGTACAATTACTTTAATGACTGCCTCTCAGTCTACACCATCAAGTTACAATTACTTTAATGACTGCATCTCAGTCTATATCAAGGTACAATTACTTTAATGACTGCCTCTCAGTCTACACCATCAAGTTACAATTACTTTAATGACTGCATCTCAGTCTATATCAAGGTCCAATTACTTTAATGACTGCCTCTCAGTCTACACCATCAAGGTACAATTACTTTAATGACTGCCTCTCAGTCTATATCAAGGTACAATTACTTTAATGACTGCCTCTCAGTCTATATCAAGGTACAATTACTTTAATGACTGCCTCTCAGTCTATATCAAGGTACAATTACTTTAATGACTGCCTCTCAGTCTACACCATCAAGGTACAATTACTTTAATGACTGTCTCCCAGTCTATGCAAAATGTTTGTTAAAATCTTTTTAATTTTAGTAGATTGCGTTTAAAGCCTATGGCGTACTTGTCTCAGTCTTACTTTTACTAAGTCAGTTTCCTGGGTAGGAACAGTACTTGGGTGTCAGAGAAGATTTTGAGAACGCTTCCATAATGTGAATGGAACCTGAGATCCTGAGACCTCCAGATCACTAGGCAGACACCATATGTGTTGTGTTCTGAGAAAACTGGGCATAATGCTTGTGAGTAAATTGTCATCTCAGATTAGCCTGTGCAGTCCGCACAGGCTAATCAGGGAAGACAATTTCCGTTTTTATGGAATTTTTCGTATAAATGATATCTCTTCTTAGCGAAAATCCAGTTTAGGCGGAAAGGTTGTCCCAAATTAGCCTGTGCGGACTGCACAGCTAGGCTTCTCTGGGATGACACTTTACGCACATGCATTTTGCCCAGTTTTCTCAGAATGCGACACATATCTACTATACCACAGCTATATATTGCATGATAATGAAATCTGGTGATCACAATCTGCATGAGTTTGATCACGCTTAGATAAATTTTGTTTTTGCACATTTTCCCCAAAAAGGAAAGTTTATGTTCAAATAACTTTGATGTTCCTAAAAAAGATCACATTACTGTAATGTTACCGTTAATATTTGATATATCAATTAACCCAAATTAAAAGGGTATACACAAGCTGTGCATGTTTAGTCAACTTAAAAAACTGATAAACCTGAGGTAAATTCTGGAAGAAGAACTTTGATTCATTACAGATATAAATATAAAGACAATAACTCTAGTCTAACTGGATTTAACACAAAGTCAGAGTCATAAGATACATTATTGCCACACAAAAAAGCGCAAGTAGGACCCTTGTGTTTATTTTAATATTAGTATTTAACCAAACAGTTTTACGGCCTTTTTTAAGCAGCAGAAAAATTTCAGTTCACAGTGTGTTAAACAAAGACCATTTTGTAGTTTTTCTCATGAAAAATATAAAATTCTTATGAGATCTGGCTTTTGACAAAAATTCAACAAAACATTTTTATCAGTTGCAAAAAGTGCTTAATTGATCAAGATTGACAGTTGTGTCGCATTCTGAAAAAACTGGGCATAATGCATGTGCGTAAAGTGTCGTCCCAGATTAGCTAAAAACGAAAAATTCCATAAAAGCAGAAATTGTCGTCCCTGATAAGCCTGTGCGGACTGCACAGGCTAATCTGGCATGACAATTTATGCACAAGCATTATGCCCAGTTTTCTCAGAACACGACACAATTAAGTGAAAGTGCTGCATGACCAACTGTCGATGAAGTATGGCTGTTAGACAAAACAGGAAAATCATCCTTTGTTAATTGCTCACCAAGCAATTTGCTCACAGGTGAGCAAAACGACAAAGAACAAAATAACTAGTATCGCATGGAAAAACTACCTTTCATGAATACTAATATTTTAAAGTTTAACCTTATTAACTGTCGATGAAAACGGCATCAATTAATCAAACTGGCCCTGAAAAATCAAGCTCTGCTGAGAGAGAATTGTTGAATTGGGAATTTGTTTTGGGACTGCGAATTCCCTTAAGATGGGTTACAAAAATCTGCTCAATATGTGCCTTAGTAATTGAAATGTTTATTAAACATGACAGCAAAACATCCCAAGGGTGCTCATCTGAAATCACAATTTTTCACTATAGCCATATAAGGAAATCTTTCACTACAGCCATATAAGGAAATCTTTCACTATAGCCATATAAGGAAATCTTTCACTATAGCCATATAAGGAAATCTTTCACTATAGCCATATAAGGAAATCTTTCACTATAGCCATATAAGGAAATCTTTCACTATAGCCATATAAGGAAATCTTTCACTATAGCCATATAAGGAAATCTTTCACTATAGCCATATAAGGAAATCTTTCACTATAGCCATATAAGGAAATCTTTCACTATAGCCATATAAGGAAATCTTTCACTATAGCCATATAAGGAAATCTTTCACTATAGCCATATAAGGAAATCTTTCACTATAGCCATATAAGGAAATCTTTCACTATAGCCATATAAGGAAATCTTTCACTATAGCCATATAAGGAAATCTTTCACTATAGCCATATAAGGAAATCTTTCACTATAGCCATATAAGGAAATCTTTCACTATAGCCATATAAGGAAATCTTTCACTATAGCCATATAAGGAAATCTTTCACTATAGCCATATAAGGAAATCTTTCACTATAGCCATATAAGGAAATCTTTCACTATAGCCATATAAGGAAATCTTTCACTATAGCCATATAAGGAAATCTTTCACTATAGCCATATAAGGAAATCTTTCACT
>VMBQ01003987.1:34217-64802 GCA_007657795.1 Dreissena rostriformis
GTGACCTTGACCTTTGACCTAGTGACCTGAACATCAATAGGGTCATCTGCCAGTCATGATCAATGTACCTATGAAGTTTCATGATCCTAGGCGTAAGCGTTCTTGAGTTATCATCCGGAAACCATTTTTTTATTTCGAGTCACTGTGACCTTGACCTTTGACCTAGTAACCTGAAAATCAATAGGGGTCATCTGCTAGTCATGATCAATGTACCTATAAAGTTTCATGATCCTAGGCGTAAGCGTTCTTGAGTTATCATTCGGAAACCATTTTACTATTTCTAGTCACTGTGACCTTGACCTTTGACCTAGTGACCTCAAAATCAATAGGGGTCATCTGCCAGTCATGATCAATGCACCTATGAAGTTTAATGATCTTAGGCCTCAGCCTTCTAGAGTTATCATCCGGAAACCATCTTGTGGACGGACGGACGGACCGACCTATCGACATGTGCAAAACAATATACCCCCTCTTCTTCGAAGGGGGGCATAATTTCGTATCACAAATATGGTTACCAACCGTATCACAATTCACCAGCATCTTAATCTTCTAAGTCACCTCATAGCAGCAGAGTTATGAGCACAGTTTCCTACGAATTCACATCTTTCCAGAAAATTTATTCATGGATTGACCAACTTTTTCACATCTCACCTCAGTAAACAAATTAGTGTTTATAAATATTACAATAACAACTAAATTACATTCATGTTTGTTACTATTTATTTATTGGGAAATGCTATGTTTCACTGTCTATGTATACAACTTACTAGGAACTATAAAAGGTAATTCTGAACGCATTTTCCATGACGAAGCAAAATAGAAAAATATAAAGGTATCTGCCTTTTTACCATTACACAACTTAACTGATTCTAATTACAACACATTTTTATGAGTTTATTCTTGGTTTTGTAACAAAAGGTTTTTCATTCAGAACTAGATAGAGGTCAAAACAATGATCACATCTCTTTGACATTCATTCCAAATTCAACTAGCTTTTATGCAATTATGGTTTCAATTTTTCAATTAGCTCTATAGTTTCAAGTATAGACAGGTATGTATAAAACATAATTTGAAATAGCCATAAAATCCTTATATTAATTTTTTTTTTTTAAGTTTATCAAAAAATGTTATACACAAAACAAGAGATGTGTTTGTCAGAAACACAATGCCCCCTACTGCGCCGCTTTGAAAAAATAAATATAAAAAATAATAAAAAAACTGACCTGTGACCTTGAAGGATGACCTTGACCTTTCACCGCTCAAAAAGTGCAGCTCCGTGAGATACACATGCATTTAACAACTTTTTATTTATTTTATTTTTTACCTTCGACCTTGTAGGATGACCTTGACCTTTCACCACTCAAAATGTGCAGCTTCATGAGATACACATGCATGCCAAATATCAAGTTGCTATCTTCAATATTGCAAAAGTTATGACCAACGTTAAAGTCTTGGACGGACGCACAGACTGACAGACGGACGGACAGACTGACAGTTCAACTGCTATATTCCACCCTACCCGTGGCATAAAAATAATTAAGAAACCCAAAGTTCAGTGCGAAAAAGGTCTGAGTGAATAATTTTATCAATATTTTTTCTTATTTTTCATCAGTTACATACTATTTTCTGTTCTGGATGTTTTTCAAATACACATATTTTATTTATTGTAAATATATTCCTCAATAATTGATAAAAGTTTAATTTAGAATTATCTAGACATTAACAACCTGAATGCGAAAGAGCTCTAAGTTACACTTCACTGCACATACATGTAGAGCCTTTTCGCACTCAAAAATAAATTAAATTTCACCTAGAGCTTTAGGACAAATTTCAATTTTACTTTTTATCTGATTGCCTGGAACTAAGATATTTTTATATATGATGGGCATGGGTGTTACGATACAAAATATACAAAAGTCATTTTGTGAAAAAATATCAGCTAGAGCTGTTTCGATTTCGCCCCTCAAAATGTTTAAAGTTTGAATGAAATCTACCGTATGAGTTTCTGAGAAACTAGCATATTGAAAAACAATCCTGCCTATAGAGCACATAAACACATTTATAAGATTAAAAAGCCCCTTCATTTTTGACAAATTTTAAACAACAGTTACTTGGCAAATAGGGTAAGTTCAATATGGGCAACAGATGTGTTAACTCTTTCAGTGCTGGAACCAACTTTTTAAGGCCTTTGCAAACAGTTTGGATCCAGATAAGACGCCACAGAACGTGGCGTCTCATCAGGATCCAAACTGTTTGCTATTGTGATAGTATTCTTTGAAAAAAAATTGAGGAAAATGCTATTTTTTTTTAATTCAGCAGACAACATTTTAGCAGACGACAAATTTCCCAGCATGCAAAGGGTTAAGTTTGAATGAAATCCATTAAGCTATTCCTAAGAAAAATAACTTACCGAAAACTTTAACCTGCATATATGGTGAATAAACCTAAATGTCAATTTCAAGTGTAAAATGACCCCTTTTTTTACACATTTCAAAACTAGAGTTACCAAACTTGGCCTATGGGTTCATTTAAATAAGGGGTCTGAATGAAATCTCTCAAGCCTTTCCTGTTAAAGTAACTTACAGAAAAACTTAAACCTAGCTCGGATGCACACACTAGAGTGTGAAGAATAGCTTTACAGTTAAGATATCTGTACATTATTTTATGGTCAAATGGTATCTTTGACCTGTAAGTCTGACCTTTACCTTTGCAGCGATTTTTTTCCTTCTTTATAAAGTACCAGTAAACAGCACTTTCCCAATAACGAAAAAACTACACATTTCCCAATTGCTGTCCAAAAAATTTCCAATTTAAGGTAAAAAAACAAAAAACAAAAAAACAAATGTTTTTTTTGTTTTTTTTTGAAAATGCAACATTTAGTTAGTTTCCCTATGCAGCTCTATGGCTTCAACCTAGGTAAATATAAAATTGACAGCTTGCAAACACTTAGTTATCAATTTTAAGGTATTTGGGAGCAAAAAAATCAAATACACCAATTTCCCAATTTGAGGTTTTCACGACTCGATTTTTCCCAATGTTCAGGTTTTCACGACTCAATTTTTCCCAATTGGACCGGTACGGGTACTTTTCCCAATTGGACAAAAAAAAATCGCTGCTTTGAGCTAGGGACACAGATGCTGTGCATAAAAGACTGTCTTCACATTGCGATCAGTTTTGGCCTGACCTTTTAAAATTGATTGAAAAATAATTTAGTAACATTTTGGATCTTACAGATGTATGTGCATATGGAAAGACAGACTTGTTATTGTTTAAAGCCAACAAATTGGGGGGGGGGGGGTACAAATAAATAGCCTATTTGACAGATAACTTGCAAGTCTACCTCCAGTTCTGATTCAGGAAGGTTTCTGTATAGTTCAGATGCTCGTTTGCATGTCTGTCTTCTGTCGAAATCTGAAAATTATAGAAAATAATTCATATCAGAATTAATCAACCAGTGTTTTTTCATCATTTTGGGAATGGGGCCAGGTCCCTTTGGTTTCGGAAAAATCGCTGTGTTTTTACTAAAATTGGCTTCAAAATTGAAAATAAGTGTTTTCAATATTATATTTACTTAAGTTCAACTTATAGAGCTGGATGAGAGACAGAACTAAATGTTGAAATCACATTTTTTTTTTAAACATTCAATTGGGAAATTGAAGGTCCCAAATGGGAAAAATATATACTTTTTCCATTTGGAATGGGGCTGAATACCAGCCCTGAATGTGAACGAAAAAAAACACTGTCAACACTACAGAAGAGGTTCTGTAACTAAAATGGTCATCATGTTATATGATATTAAATGAGTTTTGCATAACTCTTAAGAGAAATTAATATAACACCATCAAAATGTATATACTTGGATTGTCTTCCTTAATTTGTGGTGACATCTCATACAGGAACATGAAGTATTGATTCCTTGGCTTCTTTGGTCGACCTGAATCAGAATACCAGACTTGTGTGGATGTGAGTCGGCCACTGAAAACATAAATACAGAGGCATAATTAAGTTCGACTTCAAACCAGTTTGTGATAGCAAGATGTGGCTGAATACATGTGGGTAAAGTCTGTGCCATCAGTGAAGGTCAACACGTTGAAAGAGTGGATTTATGGCTAGAAGACATGAAGATACTTCCTTGAAATATATATAGCGTTATTTAAGTTGCAATAATTCAACTCTCAGCTTTATAGCCCAAAGGTTTGCTGAGAGTTCCAAAGGTGTAACATTTGATCACCAATGCAAGGGCTAAGGAACCCTGAAACTACAAAAACTTATCAACCTTTACCTGCCTTAACCACAAACCCATGCAAATGGCACAATTAAAGCACAAAATAATTGCTTTTTATTTACTTTGTTTTTCTTTTGTACTCTCTATCTACCATATTGGAAAACTTTCGCAATGTTGCCGACTTTAAGTGTCGTTATCAGTTAGGTCCCATAACACCAATCTGTTGCACATCGGGTGATTTGATATAGCCTTAGTGGATAACAATGCACAAGTATTTACACTGTTCCAAATTTCAACATAAAAATGTCAACAGAAATAGTGTGTTGACACATCATCATGTTTGGGTGCATGCAAAGGATAATGTCCATAGGTTGCAAATTGCAAATAAAACAAAAGCAACTTGAAATTCAGGTAAATTTATAGTGTTTATTAAGTTTATTCATTGCTTTCCTCAATTTGTCAAGGACAACGTCTGTTTAGGGAGGTGCACTGGTCAGCTGCGGAGAACTGCGGTTGTGTTTAGGAAGGGATGTATACAAACTCCCAGAGCTGTCACAGTATAAATTATCCGTAGAATCCGTAGAATTGTTGTTAGGCTCGTAAGTAAGGATCAGGATCCTTTTTAGCCTACATCATCGTTATCTAATGGTGACTGCATGGACTTCTTAATTACCAACAGTTTTTAATACACTTCACATAAAAAAGATCTAGTGATATTTAGTACATCCAATACCTCAATTGAGATATAACACTGAATAGAACATGTACTGAGCACCATTATCCCGCAGTTGGTCAAGTCTGTTTTTGAAAATATTCAATGACTTAGCAGACACTACTTCGTTTAGGTAAATTATTCCATTCCGATATATGGACCAAGCTTTATATGTGAACTTTATATTGCTTAGCTCAAAAGACACTTAATCAAGTTGATTGCATACTTCAAATTCTACATTATAAAACATTCTAATACGGAAGTCAACAAGTTATCCTGCGACCTTGGTTTGTGTTAGTATCCGAAAAACGAACTGCCCAAAACTACTCAAGTATCACGATAGTCGTCAACGAGTTATTGTGTGCATAACATCTTCAAAATGTCCATGTATCTAAAATACAGCGAAACAAATAAATACAATTGTTACCAAGACAAGGTAAATAGTGACGATCGTGTCTGTAGTCGCAAACAATTCCTTAAAAAGATGGAATTTAACATGGGCGCCGCCATTTTGGGTCAGACTGTTCATGTTGACCTACCCAAAATCGATAATGGAATATTCTAACCGGCTGCTGAGCCTGATATCATTCAGCAAGCATCGCAGTGGAGAACAGCATCTAACAGAGGTATATGGATTATAGACATGTAAGTAGACATTTAGGGATATGATTAAGTTTCCATCTCTTACAATATATATTCACAAGTTGACAAGTTCAATGGATCTTGTAGAGTTGATAAAGTATGTGTTTCATAGTTAATTGTTTTTAAATTGATACATGATTGAACCGGTGGTATGAGAAAATGGCACAGGTAGGCCTAAAGCAAGAGCAATCAATGACTATTGATTATGAATTAATTATTATTCTAACGCTGAGGCACCAACAGCACCAGACTTCCATTGTATTTTAAAACAAAAGAAACTGTGAAATATTGATGTTTCCACACTGAAATCCCTTCTAACCTTACATACAAATCAGAATCTAAATGGTCCAGTGATTTTGTTTTTGCTTAATATATTTTACAGCTTATGCCTTTTTGATTGGGAAAAATAGCGCGATAAAGTTTAAGCATAATAACATGTATACATTATCATAAACTGGGGAAAATGTAACATTATTCATAATATGATTATAAATAACAGTTTACAAATTGTTTATAAGTGCATGCTTAACTGCATTTTTAAATGCATATTATAAGTAATAAACTGCTAGGGAATTATTTCGTTGTATACATGTAATTAACTCAATTTACCAATTATTGATTTTAATTTATTGGGAAAAAATGGCATCTTTTGGGGGAAATTTTGGTCAGAGTTTTGGGAAAGCATGTTACTTTTTGCCATCGGGAAACGGCCTGTAAGAGGCTGTAAATATGGGTTAAAATATCCCTGTGGTCATTTGTGGGGAAAAGTTCCTCAAAAATAAGAAAATCATAAACTTATTTCTGAGTAGTTATTTGTTATATAACATTTTTTAAATAAAAACCCTTTGAGTTTTATATCCAAAGTTTTTTTCAAAATAATAACATTTATTTTACAGCTCCATACCATAGGAAGTTTTTGTGTTAGTTGCATTTTGATGTGTTAAGAGACAATTTTCAATGATGTAGGTTAACACAAACAGTCCATATGTTATTACAATTAATATGTTACAAAATACATCTATTATTTATTTAAAAAATGTTTTCAATTGATGAGCTGAACTGCACATATCAAAACAAATCATGCTGCCAAAATATTTGAGTCTGCATAATTAAGCAATAAAACAAAATATCTTGAACACTGTGGACTGAAAGTATAGAATAAGATAAGTGTATATTTTAATATCTTATGATCATACTGGCGGGTTCATCATATCGAAAGTCTTACAACTAAACAGTCCAATATGGACACTTCATTGATCTCGCAGCTAAGTTTGTTTTTGGATTTCCCATGCTATATGTGTAATCGCAGACTTTTCTTAAGTTCTTGAATGGTAACACAATACCAAGATCATCCTAAAAATAATTGCATGTTAACACATGTATTCACAACTTGAACATTCCTAAGCATGAGACCATTTCTTTCATATAATTTTAAAACTGGAAATTGAAAATCTGGTTTAATTCTGGTTTTGGAAGTTTTCAGCATTATAATTATTTGTCAACAAAATATCACAGATTTTGCATCAGAAAGTTAGATGAGCGCTCCATGAGGAAACAAATATTGATTTGTTGTTTTAATTTATCATCATGCAAAGTAACCATAAATTGATAAAAAAAACTTCATTGATCACATTTGGGACTTTAACAGAAACCTGTAGCCCTTTGAAATCAGGTGCAAATAGAACAGGCTGTAATTGAGACAATATCAGGAGGAATTCACATCAATTAGTAAATGTTAAATTAGAAACCATTTTATTACCATTAGGATCCATGTATGTCTTTGGAAATATCGAAGGACCCTAAAAATATGTATTAAATAAACACCAAATTAAGCAGTTTGATTTTTTCATTATAGTTAATCATTAAACAGTAACATTGTGGTAAGAACCTCTTTTGGGAAAAAGCAAAGTTATCTAGACTACTCACTGATCCACCATAATCACTACTAAGTCAATATTATTTTTAATGCAGCAACGTACTGGTACATATTTTGAAACCAAATGTTTGTTTTTTTACTTAAAAATCATTAGTTATTAAATTGTATGTAAATTTGCTTTTAAAAAATAAAAAAGCATCAACAAGCTTTTCTGATTTTTACCATTTCACAACTTGTGAAGGTCTGGTTTCAAAATGCATTGTGATTGTGTGTTTCTGTACCTTTGGGAATGAATCTCACTAAATTTCCTAATTTAGAAAAAAGGCTTATTTTGTTAAAAATCCTTCTGATCTTCTCAAGTGCTGCTCTTTTTAGTAAATTACAAAAAAGGATTGGTCAAACCGTCATTACAGCTCCACCTGGGATGTATGGTTGGCTCATTTAATGATGATTGATTTATAAGGTTGATGCAACTCCAAAAAGAGGTGGTGGCAGAGAGTAATTGTGCTTTGACATGCATGAGCAGTGCAAAACACAAGATAAACCACTATACCTGTATTCAACATCATACAGATATATTTTTCTTCAGATATAATTGTATGTCTTGGGTAATTTTTATTTTTAATTGTTAAAATACATATATTTACATCAGCATTATGTTTGTTGAAAAAGTGGAAAATTACGTAAATAATTCTGCCATAAAATGCCTGCCGATAATTGGATCATGTTTACAGTTTTAGTAGTTAGTTTCTATGACATACATGTAGATAACAATTCAATACATAGATACTGGTAATATGTCAAATGTTATCATGTTTTTATTTCAGTAATGAAGCCTTGATACTGCACACATCCAAGATGAACTCCTTGTTTCTCTTAGTACTTCCTGTGGCCCTGTTGACTGTGAACGCAAGGCCAAGGGATAGGCTGGTAAGTCTAGTTCTTTCTGTGGTTACTAGTAATCGAGTGTTATGCGAACAGTCACCTTACATTTTACCTAGGCAGAAGAGTCAAACATTATTCTGTGTTTACCAAGTTTCTTGATCATACTTGTCAAGTTATTTTTAGTTTTTGCAGAGGGATGTACAGTTGGACAGATGGGTACAAGTTATCCTGACACTTAGCTTTATTGTTAAATCATTCACAATGCCTATCACATTTGAGTTTCCATACTTGAATCTAGTTAAATCAAAGCAAATAAAGTTATGGTGAAGCACAGGCACAAACAACAGTACGGCATAAACATACAAAACAATTAGAGTGTGTAACAAATATTTTTAGATTTTTATTTGACTGTTTCCAAGCCTTACCCTAGCCAAAGTAGACTAAGATTATTAATAGGGAACATTTTTCTAACTACAACACATTTGGATGTTGTATTTGAAAATATACAATAACATATTTGAACATGTTATTTTGGCAGTGTTGTATTGGATATGGTGTTTGCCTTGCAACCCAATGGTTGCAGGTTTGATCTCATTTTCTTAGGATTCTCACAATTTTTCCAGAGGCACCAAGATTGACATAGTTCTTCCTAAGAAACAAACTTGAGCGTGTCATTTGGGCAATAAGATATTATTACAATAGAGCTAAAACAAATTGGTTGAAAAACACAAAATAAAGTACTTAGGATCTTAGTTGGTAACCATATTGTTCGACTTAGGGTAAATTGAAACTGTATGAATTTATTCTTTCTGCTCATAAACATCTGATCATTCTGATGGAATCAATAATACTACTTCTCTACATTGTAATACTATCAGATTTCAATGCAATCACTCCCATGACGAATTTATGGGCCTAATTATTCAACAGATTATTAGTATTGATGAGTCCAGTCATATACTGATGATCAGACTTGTGCGATACTGTGCAATATTAATGTTATTTCTGTTAAGGCTCCAAAGATTTTTTTCCGTCTTTCAATTTCTGTTCAAAATACACATATTGTTTTCAGTATTTTCCTTACTGTTTTTACCTGTAAAGCAGACATTAGATGTACTGATATGAAACCCAGGTAATTCTCGCGTGTATCGGTGCTATACACTGAGCACGTAAAAAACCAAGGGATCTATTCGTAAAGAGCTAGGGTATCGCACCCGAATTCCTTTTATCTCAAGTAACTGTCTCTTCTGAATGCTGTCTCTTCAGCAAAAAACCATAGGACCCCATTGGAAATAAGTGCTTGCACTTTTATGGGTTATCCTTGACAAGGTTCAAGGTCAAAAGAAATACAACAACGTCTTTTTCAAAAGTATGCGTGATATTAAAACGGTATGGATTTTGTACTTTAAATATGACTAAAGGTTCATAAAGATTCTATATGATTGATGCTTGAATTATTTGACTCTAAATATCTTATACCACAGAATAAAAAATATACTACAACACAGTTTACTTCATGTGCATTTCATTGGTACAGATTTTACTGTAACTACTAATTTCCGAGCACCCTGCAAAGTTTCACTTAAATCAACATTTTATAATTTCAAACATGAATATTTTACTCAGCTTAGATTTAAAACATGAGATCTATGTGATTAATCAATCCTTTATCAAGTACTAATTGTAAAAAATAATATTTATAATTAATATAATTCAAAATAAGATGCTGACATGCCCCTTTTAATAAGATTGCATAATGCCTAACATGGTCTAGCCGCTTTTTCCATGTTATCACTATGCACATGGCTGCAATGGCTGAGTCACCCTGCAGTGACTCAGGAAAGAGTTAAGCTCAATATGTCCACAATTGCAGCTTGTCATAAAAGTGAGTTGACTCAATGAACCATGTCTTTATTCAATAGCAGGGATTTACATGTAACAGCTTTATCCATTCAAGTTGGTATAATAATAATGAATAATTGCATTGAATTTTTGTTAAGGCTGGTTTAACTTTCATATTCATGATTTTTAAGTACCGGTAAAGACTTATTTCTTGCCACTGTATTTAAGATTACAGTGTTTATTCTTTCCTTTTCATCTTAAAGCAGGACTGAACGATTTTGAGATGTGTTAAATTGTAATATATTGATAATAATATGTTACAATAACACAAAATAGGCAAGATGTTTTTTACATTGAAGACGAATTTCATAAAATGCAGCAAAAACAAATTAGCGCCCCGAGCCGATTGTGACGAAGATATTTCGTACATTTTATCCTACAATAACCGAAGCATTCGTCTTTTTATTAGCATCGGAGAGTTACGGGTAATTCCGGTATTAATCGTGATTTCCCGAACTACACAAAGAACTTTCTATACATGAGCCTATATACACTCTTTGTTGGTTTTGTGTCGTATTTTTTAGCGTTATTCGTCTTATCTGGTTTTTTCGTCTGCTAGATTTACGCTTGATAAAATCCATGGACTGCGCCATTTTGAAACAAATCAACTACTCTGCGCACGCGTCAACAGTCGGCTTGATCCGTAAAACTAAATTTAGATTCACATCGTACATGCATGATATACATGCTGGCTTATTTGGCTTCCAGCCATTTAAGCTTTCAGATTTAAATATCTGGCTTATTTCGCATTTTTCGACACACGTTTTTCTTAACTTTTATTTTAATTTATATTGAAATATATGTATACTAATTTTTAACACATTAAAAAAAAAATCATTAATATTTGACAAAATCGTACAGTCCCGCTTTAATTTGTACCAGATATTTTAACATGAACACTGTAGTTGAAACAGAGTTTTGTATGGTACTTTTTTAACATACAAAAAAAATATATATTACAAATATTAAAACAAATGTTATATTAAAAGTTGGACTATTTGGTGCTCATTTACACTCAAAGGAAGTATATAATAGATATTTAGCACCCCATGAGCTTAGTGCTCAGGTGATCACTTTTTGTCTGTCTTGTGTCCTCAGCAGCTTTGTCGGTCGCGCATCATGCGTCATCAACATTTACCTTGTTAACACTCTATAGAGACCAAATTTATTTCCGATCTTGATGAAACTTGGGCAGACCATTTGACCCAATGATATCTTGGCCCAGTTCGAAGCTGGGTCATGTGAGGGAAAAAAAACAAGATCACTAGGAAAAGGCACTCTTGAAATCACATTTATAGTTGAATTTTCATGAAACTTGGTCAAAATATTTTGTTGAATTGATATCTGACTCTCAGCTGAGTTCAAAAATGGTTTCTGGTTGAAAAACATGGCCGCCAAGGGGCGGAGTAGTTTGCCTTACATGGCTGTAGCAAAACCTTGTTAACAGCACACAGTCACATATTTAGTCCATTCTTCATGAAACTTGGTTAGAGGATCTGTTCTGATAATATCTTGGCCGAATTTAAAAATGGTTCAGATCTATTAAAAAACATGGCCACTAGGGGGTGGCCAAGTTTTCCTTATATGGCTATACTAGATTTTTGGTTCAAATGATCTCGGCTGATCAGTTTAAAAGTATTTCACGATAATTGAAAAACATGGCCACCACGTGGCGGGGCAGTTTTCCTTATATTGCTATAGTAAAACATTGTTAACACTCTAGAAGTCACATTTTTAGTCCAATCCTCATGAAACTTGGTCAAAACTTGTGTTCTTATGATATTTGGACCGAGTTTGAAACTTGTTCCAGTCTTTTGAAAAATGTGGCCAACAGGGTTCTGGGCAGTTTTCCTTTTATGGCGATATTGAAGACTTGTTATTAGGCACTCTAGAAGTCACATTTTAAATCTTTTCTTTGTGACAGTTGGTTGGATCATTTTGTCCTTAAAATATCTCAGCTGAGTTTGAAACTGGGTCATGTGAGGTAAATTAGTCAAATTAAAGAAAGTTTGAAAATAAAAATGTGCCTAGAAATTAAATATTTATGTTTCGTAAAGTTCTTTTATTGTTTACTCCACCTTCTCAGTATAGTTTTATTCATTCTTAGGAGAGCGCCTAAGGGCCCATGGCCCTCTTGTTGTTATACAGTTTGTACTGGATGTAAACCCGCTCCATTCCCTATTTGAATGCTGCAGGATGCACAGAACATTTAATGCACAAGCTTGGACTTGCAGCCGATATCCTTATCAGCTGTATAGGAATGAATTGATTTGGACTGGTGGAATCTGGCTTTATTGCAGACCTCAGTGTTTCTTGCTACTGTATCTGATTGGTTTCTTCAATGCCCACATTCATTGGAGTAAAGTCATTGTTTTTCAGACATATGGGACATGTCATTGACCAGTAATGTTGATATAATGCAGAAAGCTTTGATGTATGATTTTGTTTGAAACACAATAATATAACATTGATTGTTACATAAAAGGCAAATGCAAGTCTAGTAAATAGCAATAATGCAAATAGGTCTTAAGGAAACAATTGCATAGGTATACTGGTTATAACTTTAAATAAAGTTTGAGATTATTACTGACAGAGACTTGCAAAGCAATTGCCTGAAAACAAAAAGACCTGCATCCGATGATACAAAACCTCATACAAGATAAATAAAAATTGGGATTCCTCCCTATTTGCCTTTTACTTATGCTGGTGCTGTTTTGTTGTGTTTAAATGTATTTATAATGTCATTTAAAAACTATTTATGAATAATAGCATCATCAGTAAAATAATTATGAATTATGATTGCATTATTTATCTTGGTGTATGTTTGATAAATGACATGACATATTGGCTGCATTTTGTCATACAAGTATTTTGGAATGTTACAAATTATTGCATGCTTATTGCTTTGTTTGTTCCTAACACACATACTGATTTTACTTTTAATATTATTCAGGAGTATTATCAAAGTCTGACAAATAGTCGGTTGCATTTCCTTAACCCATGGTTGCATTTCTTTTTGTCTTAGGGAAAATAGCAATTTTTGTCTTCAAATAGTAAATTTACAAAGTCTTAAGCTGGTTGGGCACATTTTTATTTCTGCCCAAAGGCCTGGCTGCTGATTATTAGAACATTAAGTTTTCTGGTGGTCAACCCAGACAGATTTAACCTTAAACATGTGAATTTTGTATGCAAACACTTCAACTGAAATGAAGTAACCAATTTACAACCAGTCACATCTCTTATTAAAGGAATTTCCTGATTGAATCACACACAAATGCAATAAATCAATTGTTTAAGTAAACACTTATGTCTATGAAGCATTAAGGGAACTGAATGACTCAACAAACTTGTACATATACTTGCTAGTAGATTTAATCAAAGCGCTGAAGGCACTGAAGTTGTTCATGAAGGCACTGAAGTTGTTCACTGTTGTCATCCTTGATTAGCTTGTGCGCATTGCACAGGCTTATCAGTGTGCACAGGCTAATCTTATTTGAAACGCATTAAGCCCCGTTTTCCCTGAAAGCAGCGAATATGTAGTACAGATTTCAATGATAAACACTTATAAGACTGGCCAATGTCGTCTTACAAGCTGGTAAATACACTCACTGCAGGAGTAGAGCAGACACTCCTAAGCCATCTAAGCATTCGTTGTCTGCAGTGCAGACAGGCAGCGGTAATCGTTCCTAGCATAGTGAGTTACAGTTCTTAGCATAGCTAAGGCTTCTAAGCACATACTGATTTGTAAAACATGCTCTGTAACTTAAGTCGTGAGCTAACGCTCACAACTAATAAACCAGGCCTTACTGTCCTCATGAAATTTACACTGAGCAAATAAGCAAAAGTTATTTTGTAATATTTACACAAACTTATTTGATGAGGATAGTATTCAATAATGTTCCGTTTTGCTGTTTACTTTATAGTGAACTTTAATAGTGTTCCCTTAAAGGGACTGTAAACCACGAATGACGAAAAAAGAAAAGTTCTAAAATAACGTATTATTTTACAATTATAAGTTTATATTGATATAAATATCACGACTGGTATATAACATTACTTGAAAAAAAGTTTATTTTTTATTTTTACTTTTTTTTTTATTTATTTATTTTTACTGGGTATATATATATATGTATACCAGGTAACTACCAATTAACTATACATAACGCAAGTAGATTGATCATGATCATCGTCACGTGGTATATAAACCCAGGAATGCAAATTGTGCATGCGTAGTGAATTGTATATATTTTATATATAAAATGATCAATCTACTTGCGTTATTTATAGTGTGTATATCATGTCACCTATTTTTGCGATGTACTTTCGATTTCACATCGCGAAATTTTATTACCGAATATATACTGAAAATATGAACTTTTTTGAAGTAATGTAATATACCAGCTGTGATATTTTAATCAATATAAACTAATAATTGTAAAAAAAATACGGTATTTTAGAACTTTTCTTTTTTCGTCATTCGTGGTTTACAGTCCCTTAAGTATCATTGCCTTGGATAGAGATTATAAGATTTTACGTTATTCAGTACTTACAAGATGTTGGAAGACTGAGTGCTGACATTACCTGCACTTGTTAGTTAATTGTATTTGTTCTTAATTAACTGTGAATAAAGTATTTTTATTATTTGGATATTAAAGGTGACCCACTTATTAAGGTTTGTCAGTAACTGTTAAATCCACTTGTGGGGTACAATTTCATTTGTCCTGACCATATAAGTTTCTTGTCCTGACCTTAACATGTAACTTACATGTAATATATTTTGTAAGTTTTCAGTAATTTTACAAAACATATATAATAGCAAATAAGGACAAGAAGAGTGTCTCCTTATTTTGTAAGTATAAATAACACAAACCAATAATGCAAAATGACTGATTTTGTTAACTATCAATTTACTCTATTATTGATCACGATAATGTTATAATTCATATAGAGGCATTAATAGTTTAATTAACAGCAAAGTATTGTGCATAACAAACATATTCATTTATAAATAAACACAACTGACTCAGAATGATTCATTTGTTAATGATGTATAAACAAAGCTTCATCAAGATTGAGTCATTTATGTGGGTCTTAAAGTGATAATATATGTTTTCTGGTATTTGTTCTGGTGACCTAATTTTTGTAAAAATCGGGCCCAGAATCAAACTAAGCCTTGACATTATCGCGATAAACATTCTGATAAAGTTGCATCGAAGTTGAGTCATAAACGTTGGCTTTGGAGTGGATTTTTTTTTAGTTTTTTTAATTTAACTTGGTGACTAAATAGTTTTTGGACGTTCATGACACAGTTTCATCAATATTGAGTCATTAATCTGGCGTCTAAAATGGTCATGAAACTTATGCAAGTTGTCTATCATCCAAACTGCAGAAACACAATTGGAAAAACAGCACACTTAAATCACAATCTAAATGACTTTACTTTATACACAATTTTCTTGACATCATTTAAATGTCATAAAACCCCCTTTTCACAGCACCGCTCATATGTTTTAGTGTTACCAATATGCATACGAATGATTTTAGTAGTTGGACAATAGGCAAAAGACATATTTGCAATATATGATAATAAATACTGTTTTGTCATCAATACCATCATTATCATTATTATCATTATCTACTTCAGTATTGTTGTCATCAATATTAAAAGCAACATTACTGTTATAATCATTATCATCACCATCAGCATCAAAATAAACAAATAAATAAATTCATTATTTATAATAATAATCATAATAATCAATAATACCATTTCATTTATCTCACTGACTTGAATATAGTAATAGTAGAAGTAGTATAAGAATGTTGTTGTCTGGCTCATACATGTATGTGTACATATGCAGTTCAACGGACAATTGAAATTGTCGAGAAGATTGAAATGTGGGAAAATAAGCGACATTTTCACATTCGTTCTTGCTAAAAACACTGTTATTGAATCAAAGTTATGTGAGAAAACGTTTTTATGTGCACTTAAATAATTAAAAAAAGGTTTTTACAGGTTGAAAAAAACAATGACCTATCACCATTAATGTCAGTATAAGAATAGCTTATCAGGGAAGATGGAGGGTCTCAAAAGGTACAGGGTGCTGCTAAAAAGAGGCAGAGGTGTTCAATCTGGTGACATTTGTAGAGTAAATTGCTAAATACAGTGGAACCCCTCTAAACCGGACACCCCCGGGACCGAGAGGAAAATCCGGTTTAGAGAGGATTCCGGTTTAGAGGGGAAATATACTTTTTTACTTTCAGAAGGTAAAATACATAGCCTAATGGGGGAAACACAACCTTTCAGCAAATGTTTATATTTTATTTACATATAACATTCGTTCATGTTGCATCACATAAAAACAACAAATTTTAATATTTTATTTACATATAGCATTCATTCATGTTGCATCACATAAAAACAACAAATTTAAATAGTCTATTTATATAAAACATTTATTCATGTTGCATCACATAAGCACAACACATGTCACTTAATATGTTGATTCGAAAGCAATATCAGTCACACAATAAATCAAACAATGCACCCTGACAAACAAACAAAGTTATATGCATGTGTTAGGTGAATTTAGGTCCGTTTCACACTGAAAAACATGTCAAGAACAACCTGTTTTTTTCCTACATCTACCATCTATCATATATGACACTAAATTAGCAATTGTAATAAACAAATCAAAATTAATTAGCATTAAGCTCATTAAAATTGTGCACGGCTTCCTACATCAAAAGCAAAACACACAAAGTAACCCTATGTTTGTTATCAGTAATTATAATCAGTATTATCACTTCTATTGATCGATATATACTTCACAGGCCTTATCTCTTTAAATTGTTTTGCGATTTTTACAGTTTGACAATTTTTCGACCACCTTTATTAATTTCACGCGTCTTTAATCCGCTATTCACAAGTTTTTGACACTAGGTCTGAGGTGCAATAAACTTGACGTGACTGGTTTAGAGAGGTACAATTACGTATGGAATGACCCAATTTTGCACCAAACAATGACCGGTATTCGGAATTGAGGGGATTCCGGTCTTGAGGAGATATTTTACGCATGGTTTTATAGGTAAAAAATTGGGACCGGACAATTTTTCCGGTTTAAAGAGGATTCCGGTATAGAGAAGATCCGGTTTAGAGGGTTTCCACTGTACATGGAAGTTATAAGTTGAACACTTTTTATCAAGGTATTTATGTATAGCCTATTCATCTGCCATTGATTTTTCGGCCAAATTGTATTGATGTTACAATAATACCACACTTTTTGTGTTGAATATTCAAAAGGGGCAGGTCATTAATTATTAAAACCAGAGACTCTTTCATACAGTAATCGATCAACTCATAACATATTGATTGGCTGACAGGGGGTTTGTCTGAGGTCATCTCAATAAGCAGACACGAAATAATTATAGACAGTGTGCGATGAAAGGCTAACATGAGTCTACAAGAATCTGTCCCAGGCAGTTATGACGTACCCTTTGGGTCAAAAGTACTTATTCGCCAACAGCTAACCGCGGTGAAAATTTTGTCACTGCGGGTAATACAATTATCACTGCGGTGATATCTTTGTAACTGCGGTGATACTTTGTCTATAAATAGGCGCGTTAATGGCTCAACCAATGAAATTTTGTCTAGCAAAATACGCATCGGCAAATATTTGATTGATAGCCGCGAAATGTTTGTTTATAAACAATTGCATACAAATTATCAAAGTATAAAATGAATTTTAGAAATAAAATAATTAATAAAGTAAGGTTAATTTATTTGAATTAATAATTAATCTTGCATTCATCTTATCTTTTCTCAGTCCCGTGATCAAGTATATGATTTTGTATCGAGGAGTCGGATTGGATAATAAATGACCCACGCAAATAAATGTTACCGCAGCCATAAAATGTACCAACAGTCATAATTTGTCACTGCGGTGACAAATTATTACAGCAGTGATAAAAAAGATATTACCGCGGTGACAAAATTGTTACCGCAGCGACAAAATTGTCACCGCGGTTACAATTTTGTCACCGCGGTGATATCTATTTTTAGCTGTTGGCGTATTTGTACTTTTGACCCAAATGGTACGGCATAGGCAGTCGGCAGTCCTAGNAAGTTTGAAAACTGAGTTGCTTCTAAGATTATGCAATAGCGAACAAATTCGGTGCCTTCAGCGCTTTGATTCTTAAAATTATCGTTTTACCTAACTGGGAACAAATCCCTTTAAAACAGCAACAAAATAAATCCATAATATCTCTGCCTCCAGACTGTATTTACCAAATTCATCTAGCATGGTACTAACGTATGAATCACACATTACTCATGGCTATTGATCGTTAAATGTTGTTTTGTCTATGTTACTCAGTCTCTTGTTTCTTCTATCGGTTCCATAAAAATCTATGGAGGTCCTGCAATTGATAAACCAGTATGCAGGCTCCAGAATGATTTTTCCATGCTTATTGAAATACATATATTGGCTTCTTTTGAAGGCATGTTGCATGTTTTCTGAAAAAAGGGTGTACTCAGTAGTGCTGCAACAATTGTCTGGTACATGACTATGAATATATATGGCGGTACATGTTCCACATATTGTAACGCAATACAATTTTCACATATTATTAGCAAAATCAATTTAAGTAATAATTATGCATTTCAATGTTATTTCTTTGTCCTTTTTTTACTGGTTGAATACTCATTACATACAAAATCAAATAACAGCAGTATTTAGTGAATTGTACAGTATCTATTTTAGTATATATGAACCTTAGAATTAATTTGCAGATTATTGATACTAGGTTTATAAATGGTGAAGCTGGAGTTATGGGCTCCATCAACAGGATAATGGCCCGAGGGACTTTTTACGACTTGAAAAGATTATTATTGAGCCCTGCCTTAATTGACCTGTTTTATACATGTTTGCCAATATAATTTATATCTTTCTGAATGATTTCAATTGCTTTTTTGTTGTCTCTCCGAATTTAAATAGCAAATAATATTATGTTTAGATACGCCAGTGTATCTTGATTACACGTCATAACTTGTGTAGTGAACTGAGTAGTGGCAATGACGTCATTTGTTCCAAGACTTTCGTTTTCGTCCATAAGAGCTATCACTATTGGCAGTTTTATTACTTTAAATAGTGGTTCCTGGAATAAAAATTGTGCCCCTGATTTGTTATATTTGTTTTTAAACTGCCTCAACAGTATAAATCTGTCTCAATCTGAAAATAATGTGAGGATTGCATATAACCTGTCGGCCATCATTTCTGTAAGTAAGAAGTTGAAAGGGCGCGTGAGAAAAGTTTTTTTGTAATGTCAATAATCGCCCTGCAGTTGAGGGTCACTTTTTAATGATAACATTTGAGGAATGAAAATCAGGCTCACTGTGTAAGGTACAGAAATGTTGCTATATATAGTAAAAAATGTTGTTATTAATACGTTTAATATAATATAATTGCATACATAAATACAACATAGACATCGCTACATCTATTTCAAATTGGCCCATTTCAAACTTTTTTTGACAGTCACAACAACTTCAAACAAGCTGTGTACAACTGTAATACACAAATAAAATATAAAAACTTTAGAATTTTAAATATTTTTTCTAAACAGCTAGGTTTCAGTATTCCTGATTAAAATTCATGTACATGTGCAAGCAATTAATTCGCATTGGAACCCGTTTTTATTGGCCTGAAAGTTTTTAGAGAAGAACAATAGCAAAAACAACAAGTCTTATTTGTATGTTAACAATATTTAATTGATTCCAGTTAATGGATTCCATTCTTGGTTATGCACAGTCTCTGTTTTGGTTTTAGTCATAGGTTGTCTTGCCAGCAGGTATACATTATTGATGAATACACTGGACTGAACTGGAAACGCAATAACGAAATTATGTGCCTCCTTGCACAATTGAAATATCCAATGAGGACATTTGGCACGAGATACAAGTTTTTTTCACACATATACCATTGATATGTTTTCAGCATAACCCTCTATGCTTGGCTTGCAGAACAATATTGATGTCCATTGATCGGATGAATAATTGCTCAGGGTTTTCCATATCTAGAGACGGTTTTCTAGGAAAGCATGATTCCTGTCCATAATTATTCTTGAACGTCCTTGCTTTCATATTCTGTTCTCATATCTTGAATATTCTGCTGGGTTGATAAAAAGAAAACATGCACACCTGAACAGATAATTAAAGTAACCTAACATTTACGGTAGATTAAAACACATTGAACAAAAAAAGAATGATTAAAAAAAGATTTAATTTAAAAGGGCTAACCATAACCAAGTTTGAAGCCAGTATATATGATCATTTAACACAGTGTCTTTTTTCATAAACATGGCCACTTCAAAAATCTAATTATGTTACTGAGTTTAAAACTCTGAAATCAAAACAAAACCATTATTTACAGTTCCAGTCATTGGTGTTGTAGATGTGTGTTCCGCTAATGTGTTTTTATTGAGGTACAATCATATGTCATTGATATTACTTTAATAGGATATACACGTTATTTAGTCTTTTATCAATACTTTTTATGCCCCCGGTAGGGTGGCATATAGCAGTTGAACTGTCAGTTCGTCCGTCCGTCCGTCTGTGTGTCCGTCCGAAAACTTTAACGTTGGTCATAACTTTTGCAATATTGAAGATAGCAACTTGATATTTGGTATGCATGTGTATCTTAGAAGCTGCACATTTTGAGTGGTAAAAGTTCAAGGTCAAGGTCATCCTTCAAGGTCAAAGGTCAAAAAACAAAATCAATGGAAGTAATTAGCTTTAAAAAGGGAGATAATTTCTAAACCTGCCAAAAGATATATTGAATTTTTATATATGAAAACATACAACTGAAGCATAATCAAAATGACATTTTATGGTCAAGCCAAGCACACAATGATACTTTTGGGCATACAAGTATCTTAGGTACTTTAAGGTTACCTGTGAATCTACAGACCGGTCAGTCACGGTAGTGGCTTATAATTATGTGCTACTAAAAATAGAGATTTGTTTAAGAACAATTATTTTCAAGGGAAGTAATTCATATAATTATAAATCTCATATAGAGGGGTGAACGGAAAACTGTTGTAACTCATATGAAATAAAGAAGGAGATACAACAGTTTTCCATTTAGCCCTCGACTGATTATATATTTCCTAACCAAGAATTTCAGTTCTTTTCACAGTTACTGTACAGATTTTGTATTTTGTTTATTTATTACTTAAATGATTGATTTGTCAAAGTTTTTTTTAATGATATAACTATCATTTCTTTTCTGTACTAATTTGTGAATGGTTGGTTTCATTACTAACCTGTGGACTTATGTACAAAGATACATGATGAACTGTGGCTATGATCTCTTTGATTAAACCACAGGCCTTGGTAGTTAGCGATGTCTGCCTTGGTCATTTCTGACTGTCCCCCATTGTCCTTCTGAAAACTTTAACATTGGCCATAACTTTTGCAATATAGAAGATAGCAACTTCATGTTTGCCATGCATGTTTATCTCATAGAGTTGCACATTTTGAGTGCTGAAAGGTCAAGGCCATCATCCTTCAAGGTCAAAAAACAAAATCAAAGGGAAGTAATAAGCTTTAAAGGGAGATGATTTCTATACCTGCCAAATGATAAATAGAAATTGTATTTCAAAGCGGCGCAGTAGGGGGCATTGTGTTTCTGACGAACACATCTCTTGTTTCTGTAAAAGTTGATATGTAATATCCTGCAATTTTCTATTCTTAACAATGGCAGTTTGCCTCAGGCTTAATAATGAACTAAGTCCAGTAGGAGCCTTAGTGAATCATTAGCAAATGTATGATGAGATCCCAAGGGAAAACAAGTCTATCAGTAAGGTCAATTGCTAATATTGCCATTTCCCTGGAAATTATAGATGCATTTATGGAAGTAATATTGGTTTTGTTTGCATGCAATCTATACAAAGACATTTAAATATTACTTTTTAGTAGTCACCCTTTGATCTGTTGAGAAAACAGGAATTTCTAATGAGTATACTTTTTTCTGTGGTGTCTCATCTGGATCCAAACTGTTTGCAAAGGTCTTCAAAATTCGGTTCCAGCACTGAAAGAGTTAAAATAAGCTATAGATTCCTAAAAGTATTAGTCTAAAATAGAATGTGTCATAATAGTGACAAAGAATAACCCCTCAATGAGGTATGTCGTAATGTGCAGCATGATGTTATAGAATGTCTTAATTGAAAAAGGTGCACAACTTTTCTTATTTTGTCATATTTTTAACATAGAGGAATAATTGATCATGAACATTTTCATTTCATAAGGACCAATGTCTGCCATTTTGAATGTTGTATTTTGAGTACTTTTGGAGAACTTCTGCAATTCAAGTTTATGTCTATGGACTGACAGACAGATGTATGTCCAACCTAATTCCAGTATTTTTTTACATTTGTGTCTTTTATGGAAAATCATCAAAATTGATTTAGTTCCAAAGCAGTTATAAATCTCTTTTGGATAATTTGAAAAAATATTTGTATTTCTAACATAGCTGCTTTGAAGGTCGTAAGTTCTTTAGTTGTCATATGATTTTCTCTTAATAGCTAGAATATGCAGATGTACATGTTTAACATTTTCATAACTCAAATTAAGAATAAAGGCTCCAAAGAAAATGGTATGTATAGGAGAAATTTGCTGGATAATTTATCATTAGCATGAAATTTGTGGCATTGTTTATGTAGGGAACAAACTCAACTGTTAACCAGTCTGAATCAACATGTTGGAACCTAACTGGAATAGTCAATACTCCTTGGGGACTCCTAGAGAGTTCTTTACCAAAAGTGATTGTATTGATCCATAAAGAAGATTAGTGGTTTAGGAACACCATAAACAAACTGAATGTCTTCCTTAATCAAGCATCAAAACATCACCACAGACTGATGAAGTGGAGAGTGTGGGTAAGAGTTACCAAATTCCTGTAATTCTGGTATGCCAACCACATAAAAACAATTTTATAGAAATGCATTTTCAGTCAGTATGTCCACCAGTATGTGACATTCACAGGAAAAGTATAGTAGGATTCTACATGAGTTGTTATATTGACTTGTAATATTGGTTGGTATATGCATGCTTGGATTTTTTTCCCCTGAAAGGGAGGCACATAGTTTCTGTCCATCAGTCCATGCGCACTTTTTTGTGTATGCTCGCTTAATCAACCAGTTTGCATCTGATCGTCACTAAACTTTCTGAAAAGGCTAATAACTATAAAGTCAAAATCATTAAACATCCAAATCTCACCAGGCACTTTGGTATGGCTTTTCGTCTATCTGGATGACTGTCCGTCTATCTGGATGGCTGTCCGTCTATCTGGATGGCTGTCCGTCTATCTGAATTACTGTCTGTCTATCTGGATGGCTGTCCGTCTATCTGGATGGATGTCCGTCTATCTGGATGGCTTTTCGTCCATCTGGATGGCTGTCCAAAAGTATCTCTCTGAGCCATTACTTTTTATTATTTATTGTTGACTTTTTAAATATCTTAGCACAAATGTAAACCATCTTACGATGATGTGTTGAATCAAACACCCATCTCACTACCACAAAGGTGAATATCACACTGAGAGATCAAAGGTAAAATCTGGCCATAAACTGTTTGAAAATTCCTGTTGGGAGGTATGGCTGTCCCCTGTTCAAAGAATTCTCTCTGAGCAATAACATTCCATGATATATTGATGTATTTTCAAATAACTTGCATAACTTGCACAAATGTAAATGTTTATTATACATCATGTCTTGTGTGACTTGAGGAGATGGTCTGCCGCTTTAAAACCCTTCTCACTGCCTCAAAGGTCAAGGTCTCACTTAGAGATGAAAGGTCAAATTTAGCCATAAAACAGATTGTCAGGACAGTAACTTTTTCATTCATCATGAAATTTTCAAATAACTTATCACAAAGAACAACCAGAAGGAGACGGCGTGTTTATCACCGGTATCGCTACTTCAAAGATCAAGGTCAAACTTAGAGGTCAAAAGTCAAATTTGGCGACGAAACAGCGTGTTATTGACATTTGTAGAGTGTTTTGACACAAGTGGATAAAAAAGGGCATCAATGTCTTATGGACATATGTCATTTTGTATAATTTAAACAATCTCATAGGCTGATCCAAGGGTTTGGGGGGGGGCGGACTCGGTGTACGCCCCCCTCCCCTCTAAACTCGCCAAAGTAAAGTCAATTCATTTGATGTTTCACACTTAACTATAAGTCATATATTTAAACTCATTTTTCTTCTTTTTCGTACACAACATTTCCAACTAATCACAGACAATTGCTAAATTTTTTACTTTAGACTCTCAGTCGTCCGGTTTTTCAAGTCGCACTTTGCGATTCTGATGTATCCCTCTTTTTCCACATTGATTCTCTTTTCGCTGCATTGTCAAAGCCTTCAAAATCACTAAAATCGTGGAGCTTTCAGGGGGGGCAAACCCCCTAGCAGGGCTTTGCCCTGCACCCACCAGGGGCCCTAGCGGCCCCTTTGACCCCCAGCAAATCTTTCAATATCCCCCCCCCTTACCAGGAATCCTGGATCCACCCCTGAATCTCCCTGCAAATATAAAAAACGTATTGACTAATTAACCAAAATTCAAACACTGAATTTATTAAAAGCCATTCCTTCATAATACATCAATAACTCTTAGACTTTCGACCAGAACTGAATACATGAAAAATTATGTATTTTCAATAATTAAATTACACAGGCTCATAGCATAATTTTCAATTGCTTTTAGATTTAATTAGAATAAATGGCAATTAATTAATAAAGGTATTCATCACATTACATTATAGCTCTGTTAAAATTTGTTTGGTTATACAGATTGTTATTTTTGACAGAATATCTGGATTGATATTTGAACTAAAATGAGTGAACATAAGCCATGGTTTTTGTATCAAGTAAATAAGATCATGTACCTCACAATTTTATGATAAATATCAAATTATCACTTCTTCTTCCATTTTTGCTACTTTATGTGTATCATCCTGATGCAGGTACTAAAACAAATAGTCATTCCATCTCAGACCTTATCACTGACATCACAATATAGTATACATTTTAGCAATAGGTACTGTGTCAAGTTCTTTTCCAATAAAATACACATTATCTTTTTCAGAGTCGAAGAGGAGCATACGATGACTGGAAAACAGTTCCATTTGTTGACAATGAAGAGCACAAGGTGTTGGGTGAATATGACAGAGACTCTCCTTCCAGTAAGAATGTGCATGATAAGTATGAAGCTTTGTATAAAAAGTATAACCAAAAAATGGGTCGGGGCAATGGTGGCGGGAATGACCTTGATACTAACAATACAGTGGTCACTAGTTCTGGCAAGCAAGCCCTTGCTGAAACAACAACTCCTGCAGCAGAAATTAAAGCAGTCGAAGGTGGGCTCGAAGACATGAGAAGATATGAAGAGAAGACTAATGGTGCAAAATCAGAGAAGAAACAAGGAAAGAAAATGCAAAAAAATAAAAAAATCAAGAAAGACAAGAAGCAAAGGTCAATGAAAAAGGAGTTGGCAAAGGATAGCATGGAAGATGGCCTTGAGTTTAACATGGAGAAGTTTTACAAGGAACACCCAAATTTCCATAAAAATATTGCAACCATTACTGATAATGAAGACAAAATCTCTAAAGAGGGAAAGCCAACAAATCCTTCGTTTTCTGAGAAAAATACAAAAGCAACTGTAGATACAACTGTGAAATCTGAATTTCCTGTAGAAAGTGCAAAGAATACTGATAATGGAACAAATGTCTCAGGATATCTTGGAGATGATGACAAAAGTTATGATGATTATCATCAGAAAGATGCTGAATATGATGTTCAAGATGATTTTGATGATGCTGTGAGCGCTGGTGTTGACAGTCGGTCCCGTGACGAAAGCAGTGAGGGCAATGATCACTACGACCTGTATGATGAAGGGCAGGACAGCAGTTACAGCAGCAGTGAGATGAGGGCAGATGCCGCAATGGATCGGCTCACACCACCAGAATGGTTCAAGACTTTTGATCAGAAGGAACAAGGAGATGATCCAAACGCAGGAATCCTGGGAACATCATTGGATACCAAGTCAATGGTAACCGAGAAGGAAAATATGGATGCAACACAAGTGATTGAAAAAGTTGATAAGAGCCCAATAGATGCCATTCCAAAGACAGATGTTGAACCCAGTACAAGTCCTAATCCAGCTACTCCAGCCAAAGATTTAAAATCGACGGTGACCCAGCCTGCATATTCAAACTGGGATGAACGGGTGAACACATGGAATCTCATTGAATCTAAACCTATTGGTATGTAACCTGAATAAAAAAAATCAATAAATTAAGTAGATTAACCAGAATGTTGATGAGTGAAGATCGGAAAGCAAGTCACGTTTAATGGAAATATTTTTTCTTAATGGATATTATTTTCTTTGATTTCTTCTCTAATGCAGCATATTCTGGTGATGGGGTTTACTCAGAGTTATTCATAAAAAAATCTTGTTTTGGATTACAGTTTTGGCTTTGCGTTATAGAAACAGTTTTAGTAGCTTAATATGTATTGGGTTCTTTGTCCTTATTTTTTATAAAACAATCATCATAAACATTGACTTTGTATTTCATAACATTTCTTAAGTAATTGAATCTTAACAATTGTTTGTCATGATTTTAAACTGATTGGTTTTGAATGTTGATGTAAAACATGTTCAAAATTTATACAATTCATCAAAATATTTTTTTTTCAATATGTATACTTTTGATGATTGCATGAAAACATTCATTTAACCCTTTGCATGCTGGGATATTTGTCGTCTGCTAAAATGTCGTCTGCTGAATTTCTAAAATTAGCATTTTCTTCGATTTTTTTCAAAGAATACTATCAGAATAGCAAACAGTTTGGATCCTGATGAGACGCCACGTTCTGTGGCGTCTCATCAGGATCCAAACTGTTTGCAAAGACCTTTAAAATCCGGTTCCAGCGCTCAAAGGGTTAAGCGAGCATTGTATTATTATTGATGCACTTTACAGAGTCATGCCAAGACCACAGCGACTGTGCAGCAGGACGTATGTGCAAGTTTGGTCTGTGTCTGTGCGGTCAACCGGACATGTGTGCGGGCCACAGCAAGCCTGTGTGCGGATCAGACGGGCGCCGGTACCCAAGTCACTGCGAGCTGCACCGGACTGCCTGCGTTCTAGGGGTGCACATTAAGCTTGACAGAGCAGGCACCTGTCTGACTGAAGGTTAGTGGTGTAGAAATATAAGAAACTCTGGAAAATTCAAAAATCATATTTGGGATAAATTACTGGTAACTAGTGTTTTCTATGAAATGATTACTGCAATTACATGAATAATGTATCAAGAAGGGATGGTTACACTTTTTGAATTTTCAATTGAATAATTGTGATTCAAATAGTTGCAAAAACCATTAGAATATTTGCAAATGTTAATTTTTTTAAAGAAATGATAAAATAGTATAAAGTTTTTTCCTTAAATGTGAAGAGAGTATTTTTCCGAATGCTTTCTGAATACAACTTGATTTCAATTGGATATGCCGCATTAACGTCAGTATCCCTATTTCCTTTAGTTTCATCAATTCCGCTAGATTTGGCTACACCCCTTATTTTGACAATTGTTACATAATTCTGATAAAACTTGACAACCAAACATGATTTATATCTGACTAATGTGGCACCATTCTCCCCTGATGCGCGTTCCTTAATAAATTCACTGAGCTCCAGTAGTGCAGACAGCCAGCCATTATTGAGCTGACATTTGTCACCGATTCCCCATGACTACAGTGGCAGGCCATTGTATGAAGTAATTTTCACTTAGACAATTGGTTTTATGATAAATAAGCAGCACAATTATACATGTAGACTGCAATTATCTCCAGGACAAAGCAATTATTTGCCAGACAATGGCTTATTATTTTGCCAGGAATGTAATGTTTGGGTATATTTTTTATGTATGAACAAAGTAATAAACCTTTATAGATATTGAATATTTGATTTGGTCATGTCAGAGTGTTGGGTCAATTTCATAGCTTTTCTGAACTTATAAAAATCTAGAGATAAATGTTAATTGGCGTTTACATGTGACCAATTTAAAGAATTGTATATTCAGTTAATAATGCTTATACTCTTGATGAGTTTTTCAGCATTGCATTGATGACTTTATACCTAGATATGCAGTTGGAAGTTAATCTGCCAATGGAATTGGGGAATTTTTGTAATTTTACTTCTTTTTATATTGAAAAAGTTTCTCTCAAATTAGTTTCAAAAGGTGTCTGAAAAACCTAATGTCCAACATCTCTTCTTATTGGGGATTGAAAGGTCTAAAAGAAGGCACACTTTACAATCATTCTGGTTCTTGTGTGTTATATTTCACGCCGGGTATGCGGATACTTTGATGACTGATGGCATTTCGATGAAAGAGAACAACAAAAGCTATGCGCGAGAGGTGATTTCTTCAGCTGTTTTGCATTTATGTTCTGTTCATTTGGTTTTCAGACACGGAACATTCTTTGGGTGATTAATGGTGTAGCACTTTGTATTGCGAAGAAAGAAATTCGCGGAAAAACGGTGAATTATAAAAAAAAAGAAGATAAAATGCCTTCGATAATCAGCATGAATTGGATGATCAGTACATATTTTAACAAAATAAACATGCATGGAAATAAATCAAGAACGTGCTTATTATTCGAAATAAAAGATCAATCTGTCCATTAATGTTACAACATGCTACATTTTAGTTTACTAACGTATTTGAGGAAATTCAAATGTTTTAAGAGTCGCATGCACATTTTTCATGGGCACTTCGTTTACCGATCATCTCAATGACAATGGCACTTTGATTCCCGATTTCTTGACACTTTTTTCCAGATATAACACACGCTTTTTAGTGAATCAAAAATGCAGAATTTGCTGTGGAATAATGTTATAGTAAGCAGGAAATAAAATAAGAAATTATGTACTTAAGAAAATTAAAAACGAATTACCGAAACATTTTCTTATCCCTTTGGAATATGATTATAAATGTGAAAGATAAATGTGAAGCTAATTCGATATGTCTGGTGAGTACAGTCTATATAACCATATATTTATGACCATATATTTTCTAGTGTTCGAGTCACCCAACCGCCGGATCTAGGCAAAGTGCACGAGCTTAAAAAAAAATAACGTTCCATGTAGCGAACAGTTGATCTAAAGCATGTATCCATATGTCCTATTGAAGGTTCTAAGGTCATTTACTTATAAGTAAGATTGCATGTCACTGTGCAGCAAACTGTCTCTCAAGGATAAATATCAGCAGCGATGCATTTCCGAAATTTTAGTGGAACGTTTTGGCTCAAGGTAAAGGCGGTCAATTAAACGTACGATACTGGTGTCAAAGTTAGGTATACCCGTCGTTGTTCTTAATATAAACACAGTCTGCATACGAACTTGGATATACGTGACAAAATTATATATTACAGGATGAGCGAATCGGAGTTAATGAATGCCGCCGACGGTTCTTTGTTAGACCTTAGTGTAGAAGAGAAGTTGTGTACTAGCGAGCGATTCTCGTATGGAATTTGTGAGGCCAGTTATGCTAAAGTCTGTTTAAAGTCTGGCACTTGTGGCCTTTGACACAATGCTCCACAATATCGGAATATTCCTCTGGTATGTATGAAGGTGCTGTACAATAGAAGCACCTATACTTCGACAGAGTCCTCTTATTCATGGGTTCAGATACTGTGAAAAGACAAAACAAGTCAGGTGAATCGCACTTCGAGCAAACCTCATCGTTGCTCTCTATAAGCAGAGATCAAACTAATATACAATTATAATATTAATAGTATAAATTAATAGTAATGTGATTTTTAAAAACGAACAGCGCCATTTGTTATATTTCACACGTGGTTGTTATTTAGTTATGCATATATTCCCAATGTGTCGCGCTTGTCTATGCAAATTGATTCGTATTTAAAAATATTTGGTAAGAATAGCAGGGCTTTTTTCCCCCTTTTTGGGAAGATGGCCCATGGCTTTGGATTTGGGAATTTTATCGGCATTTTCAAGAAATTGGGAAAATAAATTCAGTAGCCTTCTTTGGTAGCACTTTAGTACAACCATATATATTGATATAACTCTGTATAATAATTCAAATTAAAATCATATAAATCATTATTATGTACTTTGTTACATGTAATTGAAATAAAATTGTGATAAAATAATCATTAGACACTTTTAATTGGGAATTTTTTTCCAAATTTTGGGAAAAAAGTATACCTTTTGCCATTGGGAACATAGCCGTTATTCGGCTATAAAATCGGGCCAAAAAAACCCCTGAA